>CM017325.1:33533014-33589948 GCA_006937295.1 Carpinus fangiana
AAAAAAAAAAAAAAAAAAAAAAAAAAAAAAAAAAAAAAACGTGAAAGAAGAAGAAGAAGAAGAACCATGGCCTAAGGGGTGGCTAGCCACCCCCAGTGGGTGGATCGGCCACCCACTTTCTTCTTCTTCTTTCACGTTTTTTTTTTTTTTTTTTACAGGGGGTGGCCCTTAGGCCAAGGGGGTGGCCGAGCCAACCCCGTGGCTTTAGGGGTGGCCAGCCACCACTGTGGGTGGATCGGCCACCCCCTGTTCTTCTCCTTCTTTCTTTTTCTTTTTTTGTTTTTTAAATTTTTGTTTTAAAAAAATTTTAGATTTAAAATTTTAAAATTAAAATTTTAAAAATTACTATTTTAATAAACTAAAACGGTGCGTTTTGGGTCTGTTAACGGCCGTTACGAAAAGTGTGACGGCAGAGATTTTTTTTTTTTTTTTCCTTACATCCAATGAGTAAATTTTCGAAAAAAAAAAACCTAAGCATTTTAAAATTTTGGAAGGTAAACATAAAGTGTTATAACTGTTATTATATATTTTCCCTTTTATTTAAAAAAAAAAACAGTTATGACCTCCCGCCCTCCCAAGTTGCGTACGGCACCGTCTAAGCACACGAGTGTCTATTGGCGTGCCTGAACGGCCGTCACCTTCGGAGAGATCGAAGAGCCCCTCCTACGGCACTCACACACACACAAAATCAGGGAGTAGTGCACTCGCCAGCGAAGCTATAGTCAACGATGACCGGGAACTTGAGGTGCGTAGTCGTGGCCGTCGATGGCAGTGAGGAGAGCATGAACGCATTGACATGGGCGCTCGACAACCTCAAGCTCCGATCCCCCCTGGACGATTCCCACCCCGGCGGATCCTTCGTCGTGCTCCACGTCCAATCCGCGCCGTCCATCGCCGTGGGCCTTAATCCCGGGTCCATCCCCTTCGGCGGGCCCAGTTAGGTATCCTTAACCCTACTCATTAAGCACGCACTTGCGCTGTTTTATGGCCAAAAGCTTGCATTAATAACAGTGAAATTGATAAGTCAAATTTTATTAAACGAATAATTAGGTGATTTGGAGGTGCCTGCGTTCACTGCGGCTATTGAGGCGCACCAGAGGCGAATCACCGAGGCGATACTGGATCACTCTCTTCGGATTTGCTCTGAAAAGAATGTTAGGGTTTCTCTCGGGTTTTATCCCTTTTCCTGTTCCACACACGCGCACACACTATTATACGCTGGTGTTTTAAGTTTTTCCGATTCAATAAGTTCTGGTATCCATTCAAATATTGGCGTGTAAGCATTGTAATAACATATTCATGAATCGTCATCTCATGCAGTTAAATTAAAAAAATAAAATAAAATAAAAAATAAAGAAGAAGAAGAAGAAGAAGAAGAAGAAGAAGAAGAAGCTTGATTAGATGTTTTGATCATGTCAACATGTATTATTACTTCCGGGTAATAGTTTCCTATTTGCAAAATGTTTAGTATGGTGTAATGAATTAATCATGCAGATCTTGAATTTTGTGCTTTAACGTTTGACTTGTAGGTAGGATAAGAGAGGTTACTATGTAGTTGCATGATATAGTAGTACTTTTATGCTAACATTATGTTTTCATACAGTGTGCTATGCCTAATTTAATTCGAGAAATTTTCTTTTACGGGCAGGTGAAAGTCGAAACCAAAGTAATTGTTGGTGATCCAAAAGAGAAGATTTGTGAATTTGTTGAGAATTTGCAGGCTGATTTGCTTGTGATGGGGTCCCGTGCTTTTGGCCCTATAAAAAGGTATAGATTCAGCACTTTTTTATAATAGTATATGGTGGTAAAAAAAAAAAAGTAATAGTATACGGTGGCGGCTTATGAATATGTTATTCAAATTGGCAATCCAATTGGGAAGTTAATAGCTGTTTTTGTACAATTTAAAGCAAACTGGTGGCACCTTGTTGGTTCTTTGCGTTGAATTAGGTGTAATTGTGTGCACAGTGCGCACTTCTTTCCATCTTTCGTCGGCAGTCTTCTGGTGTCTTAAAAAATGTACATGCCAGTAGTTCTCTGTTTTGTTCTTCAGTGTTCCCCTTCCTAGCTGCAATGTAACTGATATTAACAAATATCATGTGGGATCATTCTATGAACCCACTGAACTGAATTGGGTCTACAAATCTTAGAAATAGTGAGAATTCTTACTAGTTAAGACCAATCAAGATGACATGATTATGGAGGCAAAGTGATTGAGGGCCAAACAGTATTCCCTGGAAGTTCTTTTCCCACACAACTAAACAAGTGTTGAATTCAGTTACCATTGACATGTGCTGCACTTTGGCCGTGCTGGAAATTTTTTCCCTGTATCATCAGCGATATGGGGCCAGAAGGGAGGCATAGTTCATAGTTGGCAGGTCTGGTCTCTTTCAAGTTTCTCTTGAAAGCTTTATAGTTGTTTGGTTGGAAGGAAGCGTGGTGGATGATGAACTTTACACTTTTTTGGGCGGAAGTGGGTGGGAAGGAAAGGGAAGGATGATAAGAAGGAACAGGACACTCTCATTCAGTTGGATGGAAAGTGGAAGGAGGAATGACCACAGAAGGTTTTCCTTTCCTTCCTTCCCCTCATGGAAGGAGGTGGAGACAAAGGATTGTGAGAGGGTAGTGGAAACAAAGGTTTTCATGTTTTATTATATTTGCCAAACGAATTTTCTTTTGTTGACCCACATATAACACTTTTTCAAATGCAGTCCACACCAAAACAATTCTCAAGTTTCATTTTTTTTCAAAAGCCTAAATCTAAAACACTTCCCAAAACTTTATCAAACCAATCCCTAGTTTCCCTCCAAGTATTTGGCTGGGTATGGTAAAAAAATGATGGAAAGAAAGTCACATAATGTGGTCATGCCAGTAACAAAAATTTCAAATAAACAAATAAACTTCTCTTTATCTAGTCCTTAAAGAAAAAGAAAAAAAAAGAAAAAAAAAAACATAGTATGCCCTATATGTAGTATATTCTTTTTCTTATTATTATTATTTTAAGATTTTGGCTGCCTAAAAAGAATGGATTGGCTCTCTAAGAGGTTTCAAAGAGGTAATAGTATCTTACATGAAATAGTTAAGAGTTAAGAGTAGGTTATATAAACATTTTTAAACCCCCACTAACATTCATTATCCTTATAAGAGTTGAATAATACATGGAAATTCTCTAATGATCTTTATACTATATTGTATGAAAGGCAGGTCACTGAAGGAAATGTTTATATAAAAACCAAAGAAAATTAATACTAACCTGCTGCATTTCTTTCCCACGAGAGTTATCTCTATTTCTCTCCTTTGCTAGCAAATATCAATTGAGGATGTTTCTGTTCTTTAGTGGTTTTGTGTTAACTCTTCCAGTTTCTACTACAATTATGTAAGACGTTTTTCCAGCTATGAAACTTGTGAAAAAAAGATGGGTTCGTAGTGGAATGGAGGATAAGTTTTTGGCCAATAATTTGTAATTTATATTGAAAAAGAACTTGCTAAAAGTTTTACTGAGTTGATAATAATGGATGAATTTTATGACTTGAACAATCATCATTGAGCATAACTTGATGGAAGATGCTTTAGTTCTTTTTTTATTTTTTTCCTACATGACTGCATCAAACTAGATAATTTTTGTATATTCATTAGAATTTGTAAAGAAGTTAAGTTCTCTTTAGGATTATATTGTGGACATCTATACCAAAGTAGATACCTTCTGTATAAAGTATACTTATGAGTTAAAAGATTTAGTTACTTGAGTTGTGTTCAATACTATGATTGGCCTTCCAATAAAAAATCCCTAGTCCTGTCGCTCACTCGAATGGAGAAGCAATGCCTTCATTTTCCTTGCCTGCCTTCCTCTTCCACAAGAATAAATAGAAATCCTTTCCTTTCCCCATTTTCTCTTCACGCTCATCCTTTCCCTCTGTCTTTCTTCAACCAAATATGGCCTCCCTTATTTCCTCCCCTGCAACACAACAGAGTGTCAAACATTTTGCAGTATATGTGCATGCACTCGCCTGGTGAGACCCTTTGCCCTAGCAATCACAAGAAGATTCTTCGTTTACCCTGGCAGTTATGCTTGTTCATTTATAATCTGGTTGTTGCTTTGGAGCATTGTGCTCTATTAGAACCTTATAGCTAGATTTATACTAATCCACGCTTAAGCACTTGATATATTATTAAAAATGATAATAAATAAATAAAAACTAGGATACTTGTGTGATTTGTTCTGAGAATTACTATGTGGCTGCACATGTATGAGGCATCAAATAGGCTAGACGGAGGCATGTAGTTTGTGGTGATGTATGAGACATTTCTCCTGTAATTGGCTTATTGCTGCCCTTTACACAATGGATCTTCTTGGAAACATAAGGCCCATAGTGGTTTTTATGGTAAGTAGCCACATGCAGTCTCTGAAGTAGCCATACTGATGCGCTGATATTGTTTATATATTTTTTTTTTCTCCAATGTTGCCAAAATATTTATCCTAGACATTAAAAAATAATAGTTCTCGTGTTTATTTTGTTTTCTTCCAAATTTGTTGTTAGATGTGCCAAACACAAGAAGTTGAAGCTTCTATTTGCTTATTAGTTCTCAATTCGTATTGTTTTCTAATATTATATTTATTACAGGATATTTGATCAAATACTGGGTGCTTTAAATATAGAATTTTTATTGTCATATGTCATGGGTTTGAGAGGTTTGGTAAGATGACAAGATGGTTGACATCCTAATTTGTTCACTAGTACGCTAAATATGGTAATTGCAATTTATGTTCACAGGATGTTTTTGGGAAGTGTAAGTAACTATTGCACCAACCATGTGCAATGCCCAGTGATCATAATCAAGGGCAAGGGGACTGCCTGATTAGCCAAGATAGGTATGAATCTCAGTACTATATTATGAGAAGTTGCAGCGGCATTTTGTGTTGTCTTTTCCTTATCTGTTATTGTATTAATTATTATTTTAATTTTGGTCTAAATTTACTATGATTTGTGTGTCAATTTTCTGTAAAATTGTCTTTGCCCTCATAATGTTTTTCTATATGTATTTTGTCTTATGAAATTTAACATTGATCACAGTATTTTGTTTCAATTAGGTCTTGATTTCTTAAGTTTAAGGCCCTACAAAAATCCTGGTTATTTTTCACTTCTGGCTAAAGTTCCATGCTCTACTAATTTGACTAGCATTGTTAATTGTCACTTTGTTTAGGTAACCAAGCTTAATATTATTTCTATATAACTTGATCCATTTTAGATATTAGTTTTTGTTAAGGAGATTGAAATTAGGGAGTCTTTTTAGTGAAACCATAATATAATATATTAGAACGTCATACAACCCAAAAGCTTAAAGTTATGGGTTTTAGCCCATTGATACTATATACCACTCACACTTATATACAAGTCTATCCAATATAGGATTTAACATTTTTATACTCATACATATGTACTCAACAATCTTTCTTTCACATGTGATTATATCACCACTCACTATACTCCCCCTCAAAATAAAGCCTTATCAATCTTATGAGCGTATGATAACTTGTATAGGCTATGTGGATTTATCTGTGCCATGCACCAATTACGTGATGAATCCATCATTGATGCATGCGCTTCTTCCTTGCTCCAACTGCAAAATGAACACTATCATCCATCATAGGCTCTAATACCCCTTATTAAGGAGACTAATAGCTTGAGGAGTCTTTATGGTAACATATTAGAACATCACTAAACCTAAAAGTTTAAGTTTATAGGTTTGGGTTGAATTATGGTATATATATATCACTCACACTTGTGCTATCCATTGTGGAACTTAACCTTTTTATACTCACCCGTGTATACTTAACAATTCGAATGATATATTATCCGTTGGCTTAACAATTAAAATGAATTAATTGCGTGTGCTACTGTAGTACATGGTGGCTTAGCTACATATGATTAGTTGCGACTGAAAAGTTTTGGAGACCTATGTGTTTCAGATAAATAGGCTTTGAAAGCTAGTGTTCCCTTCCTAAGTAAATGTTTCCTTTGAAGCAAAAAGGTTAAGGGGTTCTCCTAGTTTGGAAGTTGTAAATTAAGATTTCAAAGGTGTTGACTTGGTCAAATTTGTTATATGTTGAACTCATTTGATATAATTGGATCTATGCAGAACATTAGCCTTTTGCACCTGTCGTTGTCTTGTGCTGATGCTAATAGAGCTACAGATCTTGTTGTAATTAGGAAGTGCATTTGAGATTTGTGACCAAGTTCTGTTGAGGGCCAAGTTGTCGCATTCGGGGCTGCTTCTTGACCAGCTATGCTGTATTACCACTCTTCCGCATCCTTTGCAAGCTGTTTTGAAGGAGAAATTTGTGTATAGAGCATTATATTATGTTTTATGTTGTTGTAAATCGACATTGTATCAAATATAACGTATTTGTGTTCTTGTTGTTGGAAATCAAAGTTGTATCAAATATGGTTAATTATATTCATTTCTTACCTATGGTGGGTATTGTATTGATATTTGTCCTGAAGATTATTAATTGATTTCTTTGGCTGTTGGTTTCTCTTCTGACTCCTGCTTACGGTTTATTTCTAATTGCGCCTTCTGAAACAAATGTTTGTTGACTTCAAATACTGAAATGTTCATGTATAGTGAGTCGTAGCTCATTTTAGGAGTTCCACCCTTTTTTTTCCAAGCTTGAAGTCTATGTCTGCTTGCGTGCTCCTTTTTGGTTTTCACATCTTTGTCTGGTATTGCTTTGACCCGCTATGGTTTGAAGCGAAATTCTAGTATGGTGGGCTGAAATGCAGACTACTAGAACTGCTGATCTTAATGACATGTACCAAGGCATTTTCATATTATATTGTACTTTTAGAAATGTAATGTGTTATGTAGAAGTATTTGAGGTGGTTAAAGCATGCTGCTGTTGAAAGCTGCATTGGGTGACGCCAAGCAATGTCCCTATAGATGAAATCTCAATGGGATATTTGAGTAAGAATAAGAATAAAAGATTTATGATTGGGTCCTGCAAATGTTTGGCAGTAATAGTCCTAATATGCTTTTCTTGTAGCCTCTGGCCCATTGTTGTGGATAAGATGGGTTTGGCCATTTGGTGCTTTTGGCAAACAATCCAACAGTGAAACCCCGTGAGCCTTGTGGGGGCTGCCATTCTAAATAATTGAAGAGTTTAGTGGGAGAGTTTGGCTTTGATCAGTTATGTCTATTAGCGCATCTTTCATTTTAGTTGATGGATTTGGACTGTGCTTTGGAGGATGAAATAATGCCTTATGAAACATAACATGAAACAAAGGAATCCTTTGTATCCAGCTAATAGAAGCTTAGAAAAAACAAGAGAGTGGTAGATCACATGATATTCCCTGCAATACCCTAATAAACAAAATTAGTGTAACAGATCGCATGATATGCAATAATGCAAATTAGATCCAGTGATTTTCATGCTAATTAGCGGAAGCATTATCAAAGGTGGAAGAGAGAGCAATTGGCACAAACTACATTGACAGACAGCTGGTCACGCAGAAGGACTGCAGATGGTGGACCAGGGTGGCAGCAAAGTCCTTGTAAGCCCGTGACTGACCGCTTCCTGTGCCTGGCTTCCACGTACGGACAACTGGACAAGATTCTTGTGCTGTCATTTTAAGCCCAAAAGAGAAGGTAGTCACGAGCTGCTTCCTGTCCACCTCATTATTTCACTTGTAACACTTCCCACCTCCTGTCTTTTTTTTTGTGATTCACGGAGATCGAGAGGGCAAAAATTGGAACTCACTTGTCTTTACCTCTCCTCATGTATTAAATAAGAGTGTTGGGCTTCGTCTTTTGCCACCGTTCCTTCCAACTTGGGGCCTTTTTTATCATAAGCCACGACACATGGATCCCATTTTACGGCCTATTTTTTTAGCTCTTAATTGGCACACCATTTTGCCTGCTGAATGTGGCATTATTGAACCTCATTATATATGGGCATTTGGGTAATTACCCCTCCCTTAACTTCGTATATATGGTGGGTAGGTGCTCCCTCTCACCATGCATACACATCAAGTCATGGACTTGAGAATTACCAAATTGTTCTTCTTTGCTCTTCTTATCTCAGCCACCAAAGCTGCCGATCCTTGTGCATCCCTATCGGACGGCTCAGGCGTCTCTGTCATTCCCGTCTACAGCAAATGCTCTCCCTTCAACAAACCCAACGATGACTCGTTGGTGAACACTGTCATGAAGATGGCCTCAAAGGACCCAGAAAGGCTCAGATACCTGGCAAGCCTAGTGGCCCAAAAGGTAACCTCGGCCCCAATTGCATCGGGCCAGCAACTCTTCAACATTGCCAACTATGTTGTACGGGTCAAACTTGGTACGCCGGGTCAAGTCATGTTCACGGTCCTCGACACCGGCTACGACGCTGCGTGGGTCCCGTGTTCCGAGTGCACCGGGTGCTCCAACGCCACCTTTTCACCCAAAACTTCCTCAACTTTTGGGACGTTGGATTGCTCGGTGCCCCAATGCTCTCAGGCCCGTGGACTCTCCTGCCCGGCCACGGGGTCCACTCCTTGCGTATTTAACCAATCCTACGGTGGGGATTCGTCTTTCTCGGGTACCCTTGTGCAAGATTCTCTAGGATTAGGCAATGATGTGGTTCCAAATTACGCTTTTGGGTGTGTCAGTGCCATAAGTGGCGGGTCAATACCGCCCCAAGGGTTATTGGGTCTGGGTCGTGGACCCTTGTCATTGCCGTCACAATCCGGGTCACTCTACTCGGGCGTGTTCTCATACTGTCTACCCAGTTTCAAATCCTACTACTTCTCCGGCTCACTCAAACTGGGTCCAGCGGGTCAACCCAAGAGCATCCGGACCACCCCACTTCTCCGCAACCCGCACCGCCCATCCCTGTACTACGTGAACCTCACAGGAATCAGCGTTGGCCGTGTTCTGGTCCCCATTGCTCCAGAGCTTCTAGCATTCGATCCCAACACCGGAGCCGGAACCATCATAGACTCGGGCACGGTCGTGACCCGGTTCGTCCAACCCGTATACACGGCAATCCGGGACGAGTTCAGGAAACAAGTGAATGGGCCATTTTCGTCGCTGGGAGTGTTTGACACGTGCTTTGCTGCCAGCAGTGAAGCTGTGGCGCCTCCGGTGAAGTTGCATTTCACGGGCTTGGACTTGACGCTGCCGATGGAGAACAGCTTGATCCATAGCAGCTCTGGGCCTCTGGCGTGCTTGGCAATGGCTGCGGCGCCGAATAACGTGAACTCGGTGTTGAATATTATAGCCACTCTGCAGCAGCAGAACCATCGTATTGTGTTTGATGTTACCAAGTCTGTCGTGGGAATTGCACGTGAGCTCTGTAACTAGCTAGCTTTAGCTTGCTTGCGTGTGTACGTGATTAGATTATGTCTTGATGCCATGCAAAATACGTGGTTGTGAAAAAAAGAACTACGATAAGCCGTAATGTTTTGGATAATTAAGTGATATTCGCTTAGGGTAATTACCTAGTGAATGGTGCGTGGAATGTGAAACCTAAATTAAATATTTAAATTTTCAACAGAATATGTGCAGTAGACAATAATTTTGGCATACGTCCGGTCACGATTGTATGTTTGTTTAAGGTTGCTTAGTTTCCATTTGAAGCATAAAACACACCAAGTGACTTCCTGGAGAAAAATATGAGAGATTGTTACTAAAATATGACAGAGTACAACCCTGAACTCTACAACCATGATTTTTTTATTGTCGTGTATAAGTGTATTTATTTTTAGATTAATGCTAGCCTATATGAGAGATTGTTACTAAAATATGACAGAGTACAACCTTGAACTCTACAACCATGATTTTCTTATTGTCGTGTATAAGGGCCTATTTGGGAGTGCGATTTCAATAAGTACAATTTTAAAAATTACGTTTTTAAAAATTGTGTTTTTGAAATCGCCACTTTTTAAAATCACACAAGCGTTTGGTAAAACATGTTAAAAAGTATTTTTTTATTAATCAAGTGTTTGGGTAAAATTAGCATATAATTGCGATTTCAGACCAAATAGGTAAATATTGCTTTAAATATTTTTTTAAGCGAAATCGTGATTTTGGTTTAAATTCGCACTTTTTCAAATAAGCATCATCTAGTCAGCTTATTGAAATCGCAGATTTTTCCACGATTTTAAAATTTGTGTTTTTAAAATCGCAATCCCAAACATTCCAAAATTGCGATTTGGTTTAAAAACGCAGATTATTTTTTAAAAAACGCACTCCCAAAAAGTCATAAGTGTATTTATTTTTAGATTAATGCTAGCCTATATATGTACCAACTTTAATTTCTATGAATTTCAAGTGTTTTTTCTTTACAAAAAGTGGGCAGGACAACTTCTATTAATCTCCCACAACATAGCATTGCTCTTATTTTTATGCTTAATTGTTCTTTTATTTTGCTGGAAATAGCGGTTATACAAGAATGAAAACTTGAGTTTGTGACTTTATCTGCAAGAGAGGTCGATTGGCAGACGGAGCCTCTATTTACAAGAGGGGTAGTTTCGCACTTCAATTCACTAGAATAAGTAGTACATATAGCCTGTACTTGATGGACAAAACAAATGAAGAGTTATATTTTTACAATTATTTGCTTGGGTGTAACACTTTTGTCAGAGATGAAATTTCTCTTTTTAAGAAGTAATTCTTATCTTTTTTGGTGTTGAGACTTTGTCAAACTCCATTATTGAAGAGCAACTAGTGTTGGCAAAGGCATATGGCGATGAGGAGCATGATAGAGTAGCGCGTGACAAACTGGGTCTGTTCGTGGGGGGTAGATCTAGCTTTGAAAAATTAATCTGAAAACCTTGACAAATCTAGCGGGAAGACATGATGAAGGAGAATGGCCAATAGCGACTGTGAAGAGAGTTTAAATCTATGAGATAAGGACTCAAAATAAGTGAATAAGGCCTCAATTAAAAGAGGTAGAGAGAATGAGAGATCAGTTAAAAGAGAACTCTAGCAAGATAGGAGCCTCCAAAGAAGTGGGCAAGGAGGGTGGAGGAGGAGGAGGAGGGGAGGAGACACAAACTTTGGGGAAAACTGCAGAGTAATTAAGAGAGTTTTTTTTGGGAGAGAAGATCAGGAGGTGCAAAATGATTTCTGATTTGAAGGCATTAGATGTACAAAGAAAAATAACTCCAAAATATATAATTACATACCATTGATATGCATGTCATTGATAGATAATTAGATATTAAATGCTATGCAAATTCTTTGGGGCAATTCACTACAAAAAAAAATAATAATAATGATTTTGTGACTTTTTAATAGTAATAATTTTTTAAAACGACACCTTATGAGTGACATGCAAAAAAAAAAAGAGTCCCCCCTTATAAGAGTAACTTTCAACAAATGACACATCGTTTTGGGGGTGATGTGTGTCACTGTTTAAACGTCACCTCTAAGGGTGACATGCATATGGGTGACATGCATAAAATTTGCTTGTCACTATTTTTTTTCTAGTCATCCATATTCTTGTTGTTTCTCCACACGTTACAATTTGAATGTCACTATCTCAATATTGACATTTTTTACCTTATGCACGTCACCTTGAGAATATCACTAAATGACATTTTTTTTTTTTTTTTTTGTAGTGATTGGACTAAAGAAAATATTCATGTTAGTTACCGTATTCAAGTATAATATTATTTTATATTTATCTCCACCTACATAAAGTGATAAAACAACATCTACTTTATTGAGAATGGCATATGCTATGGTTGTAAGGTGGTGTAGATATATATTTATTGACATGCACTTTCTTACTTCTAATGTGTCGTTACCCTACGTCCAGTCACAAATTCCGAGGACAATCGAGGTGACGGAATGGGTGGCGATTCCCTTAAGGAATTTTGTTGGGCATTTGTAGCAAATGGGCTTAGTACCAGACCCGCCTGGGCCAGTGAACCAATCCGCTGGCATAAGGGTTTATAAACGGGTATACCAAAGAGTGTTCGCAAAAGAGACATATAATTAATGTACCTGAAAACTTCATTAAGTACGACATATATAAAAGAATTAGAAGTCCAACATACATGTATGAAAAAAAAAAAAAAAAGTTCAAAACCCGTAAAGAATATGATATAAATAAAATTTTCTATAGGAGTTATAATACTATAATACATTTGAGTACCAAATATAAGGAAATTTTGTAGGAACGAAGTAGGGAAGAAAGGAATGCAGGACCAACCAAATTTTCTCTAATAACAATTGCTAACTCTTGGAACATCCCTTCGCAGTTTGCATGCAGTGTCAGCATCTCTTCAATATTACCCAAACACTTCTTCATGATGAATCAGCACACTCAATAGAATCAAAACCCCAAAACAAACCAATTATTCAAACACATACAACGCAATGTGTGTGTATATATATATATATATATATATAAGATTACCTCTCTCTCTCTCTCTCTCTCTCAATCTTTGAGAAGAATTCTTTGTTCTGTCAACCCCACCACTGGTGCACCGCAACACCTTCATCCCTCAGCCGTCCGTACAGAGCCAAGCACTCCCAATAAGCCCTTCGCCCCCCATAGTGATTATTCCCCTTCTTTCTTCCACAGTGCCCCTGTGGCTTGCACTCCAAGAAAAGCTCGTCCACCAACCCAATCGCCTTGCTCTTCACCATCTCCTCCACCACTTCCGCCTCCGCCTTCATCACCACGTACTCCTCGTCTTTCACGTTCCTCCTCAACCAATCTGACATGCCGATTTGCGCCACCTCCTTGCCAGAGGATCCCTCTGTCACGCTCTCGATCTTGTACATCTCGAAGTCCTTGTTCCTCGTTGGGTAATGCTTGGCGAACCAGCCTGTCCCGCTGCCGCCCTCCTTCTCCGGCAAGCCGACGTCTATGAACACCCGGCGAGGGTAGCTCTCGAGGGAGTCGCCCATCAAATCAGGAAGGTACCTGGTTCGTTTCAAATACCGGCTCGATTTCCCTGAACCGGCCCTCGGTGGTTCAAGCAGCACGTCTTCCAGATTCTCAAGCGCTGCCTTCTTCGCTTCCGGAGCATACCCAAATAGCCTTCTTTCAGCAGGGCCGGTTTTCTTCATCGCCATGATAGCCGATCCGAATCTCCTGAGGTACACGATTTTGTAATTGGACGGCTTGCGGAATGCAGCGAATGGGTTTTCACTAAGGTCAACTATGACAATTCCGCCGATCTTGAGAGTTCGGTCGATGAAATCCGCAGCAGCAGGGAAGTTAGATGCCATGGCAAAGTCGAAAGTTTCACTCGGAATCAAGCTATGTTTCTCCAAATCCGTGACAGAGACGACATCCATTTCAATTTCGCTTCGAATTATCTGAGACGACCTGTGAATGGCTTCCTCGTTTCCATTGCCAATGAAAATAACTTTCTCTTTCTCCCTAACTTTCAGGAGGCCTTCATTCGTCAAATCACGGAAGAGCAATGGCAAAAGTTCGAGATTGGTCATAGCCCGATTAGGATTAATGGGTGGTGAAGGGGTTGAGGACCCTCCAACGATCGACCCAATCCAAGGGAAGGAAACAACAAGCAATGTCAAGAGCATGGCGCGAGTGAGAAGAATGAAAACCCTGGAATTTGGGAGCCTAATTACCAAATACATGTATTTCTTATCCCCCATTTTTCGTAAATTCTCAATAGAATATGGTGGTGGTGGCAGAAAGGTAGCTAGCTAGCTAGTAGGAGACGGTCTGGATCGAGCGGGAGAGAGGCAAAGAAGTTAGCGAGTGCAAAACCTGGCGGCGGTGTGGTTTCCACCCACGAGGGCCACACGTGTAGTTTGAATTCTAGACCACAACAACATCAATTGCCTCATCCGCTGCACCTCCATTTCTTGTTTGTGCGACCCCAGATCGGTGATTTGTGTCTCCAACGTTGTCCTTGTTAGCGACACATTTTGAGATTAAGCTGGAGACATGCACCGATCAAACAAACATGGAGGGAGACAAGAGATGGAGGTTGTGGTTTGGTTTTTTTTTTTTTTTTTTGGTTTTTTGGTTTTGTTCTCTTCTTTTTAGGGTCGTGGAGGGACACGGAAATGGTGATCGAATGGAGGTCTTAAGGAGATGAGATTGAAGAGAGGTCTCAGAGGAGTATATGGGAGGGAGGGAGAAAATGAAGAGAGCTAAATTTGGTAGGGAAAAAGTATGGATGGTGCCACGAGAAATGAGTTTGGCCATTGCTGGATGTTTGTTATTAGTTTCAACCTAATCTCTCCCTTTCTTTTCGCGCTGAGCGTTTGTCTAAAATTATTATTTGATTAAAATTTAATAATGATCAATCATAATATCAATTTTAATTTTAAGAGTCACATTATTTTTAGAGTGATACAAGATAAAAATACAAGGACTTTTAGGCTTCTAGCATTACTCTATGTGATGGGTTAGGCTGGCATTGTTTGATAAAAGAGATGATAAAAAAAAAAAAAAAAAAAAAGAAAAGAAAAAAAGGGCAAAGGTTTGAATTATTTTTCATATTTGGAATTGATTTGAAATATCGTTAATTATATATACATAATTTGCTATATAATCTTTCCTTATTTTAGATGATTGACATGTTTTAAAATAAGTTTTTATTATATTAATTGCTTAAAAAAGAAAAAAGAAAAAAAGAAAGGTGTTTATGAATTGTTAGGTTATGATACAAAGCAACCATATGTTTTCTTGGATTACTCGCTAACAATGACACATGAATATACCAACCAACGGTCTAGTAACTTGTGGGCCGCAATGAGACCTTGAAACCCACTTTCTATCTCAACTAAGCGTAGAAGCCCAATGTTTTCCATGGGAATCATGGCCCACAATGAACCCTCCCACTATGATAAGGCAAAGCAAAGCCCCACTTTTATGGAATTTTAAAAGATGATGCGTAGATCCCCAATGGGCCTACTAAAACTTGGTCCTCTTCAACATATAGATTATAGATCGAAGAAGAAAGTTCTCCTAGTCCTCTTGTGGTTTTTTTTTTTTTTAAAAAAAAAAAAATTTATTTGTCCAATTAAGGTTCATTTGGGCTTGCAATTTAAAAAATACGATTAAAAAATAATACTTTTACAATGTGAGATTTAAAAACGTAATTTTTAAAAATACAATTAAGCGTTTTGTAAAATCGCAGTTTAATCTTTAAAGTTGTGCGTTTAAAAAAAAAAAACACCTCGTGCCTGCGATTTGAAAAAGTTTTCAAATAATGATTTTTAAAAAACGCAATCTCAAATGATGAACTTTTCTACTATTTTATTTAAAATTGATTTTTTTTTGTCTACAAAACCGCAATGCCAGATGCACGATGAATTTGGTTACCAAATTTTATATTTTCGAGCAAAGGCGGGCCGGAATTTATTATTACATAATAAAATAACATTACTCTTGATAAAATTATGCTTAAATAAGCTCAAAGAAAGAAGCAAGTAAATTAGAAACATGAGTTAGCCTCTCGGAAAGAGAGGTGCACTTCTCTCAAGATGGGGTTTACTTTCAATACTTTGAACAAAAGTATTAATGAAGCAGAAGGAAATTCCTCCCTCAGTTCCCACTTCCCCTGCCAACTTTCTCCCCCACATAGCCTTCAAACCCACCTACATCCAGGACCGTTCATCTAACCTTATGATGTTGACCACAAAAGAGTCTCTTGCCTGGCAATTGGCATGCACTGGATATGGTTGGCCGGAGAAAATTCTACATGTTTTCCGTTAATATTTTTTAATAGACGAGGTCAAACATATAAAAATATTTAATTTAAACGTGGGCCTGGAAATTAGCTCATTTAAAAACCTTCTTGATATTGCTTGGTTGGTACTGAAAGTTCCACCCAATTGGTCTCAATTGTTTTTTTCCCAGACTAGTGGGAACAATTCCGAAAAGCTAGAACATAGAATAAGCCTAAATTAGTCAAATTACAGGGTACTTGAATTCCCACCCACTGGTGTGATCTCTCTCGTCCACAATTTCATGTGCAATTGGACTCATTATTGCTTCTGGACCCGCATCTTATGAACTTGGGGGGCTGCTGTGCAAGATGCTCCACTCGTTTTTCCTCCCCTAATTTCTAACATTGATTTCCCATTACTTTTAGAGGAACATCCCTCTTGGAGATTTATTTCCTCTAGTTTTCTGCATTTGATTGGGCCACAAAAAAAAAAAAAAAATTTGTTAGTCAATCTGAAAATAATTTTCGGGTCAATCTTAAATTTGTTTATGAAAAAATATATGGCTTTTAAGCCTCTTAACTTCAGAGACATAAGTTAAGAGGTTGATTTTGTTTCCTATGGTAGTGCAGGAAATTGTAAGTACAGAACAAGTCTATTTATAATTCAATGAAGTTATGTTTTTTCTCAAAAAAAAAAAAAACTTAAGAGACATAAGCCATGTTTTCAAACTTGTGTTCCCTTTTTTTTTTTTCTTATCGCTTTCTTTCCAAATGGCCCACCCTTCTTTGCCTTGTCCCGTCTTCAGAGAAAAAATCACCATAATAGGCGCCGGAGGAGAGGGGTGGCGGCCACTCTAATTTTTTTTTTTTTAAAAAAAAAAAAACTCCAAAAATCATTTGGTGTTCTAACACTTGGGTGTTTAGTGAATTTTTGTTTAGTTTATTTTGTGGCGCCGGTCTTGGACCCAAATAGACGTTATTTTTAGTCTTGAGACTAGCTCCTACAATGTGGGATGAATGAGTTTTGGGCAAACAAGTCTTCATCTTACATAACTTCAAAGTCAAGCCGACTGGGGCCAAATCATTCTTCGAAGTATTCGCAACAATTAGGGCATCCCATCCAACGGTCATCAAACTCCGGGGACCCACCACCAACCGCGTCCCTTCCCTTTCAAGACCCAGCTTACGCCGCGTTCTCCCACTCTCCCCAGGCTTTCCTCTTCCCTTCTGAGTTCTGGCCTCCCCACAGCGGATCTGCACTATATATTCTCCCCTCCAAATCTCCCCAAGAACCACAAAAACCCTTTCTTCTTCACTCGCATTTGACACCGCTTATTATATGTCTCAGAGGCTTTTCGTCCCCCACTCCTCCTCCATTGCCTTCCGCCTCCACTCCCATCTACTCGTTTCCAGTGAGATGAACCGCGCCTCCTTCTGGTCTTAACCATCTTTCCTTTTTCGTCTTTCTTGCCCAAAGCAAGACCTTAACTGTTTTGTATAAACCTTCAAAGAAAGAAAGAAAAAGGAAAAAGATGGGTCTCAAGGGTTTCGCAGAAGGCGGCATTGCTTCCATCGTTGCAGGCTGTTCCACTCACCCTCTTGATCTCATCAAAGTCCGCATGCAACTCCAGGGGGAGAAAATCCACGCGCCCGCCCCACAGCCTATCCACAATCTCCGCCCAGCTTTCGCCTCCGTGGGGACCACCACCCTCCACGTCCCAACGGCACAGCCGGCCCCGCCGATTCGTCTGGGCGGACCAATCTCAGTCGGCGCGCGCATCCTCCAGACGGAAGGCGTCGCCGCATTGTTCTCCGGCGTATCCGCCACCGTGCTCCGCCAGACGCTCTATTCCACCACGCGCATGGGGCTTTACGACGTGCTCAAGCACGAGTGGACCGACCCGGAAACGGCCCACATGCCGCTGGCGAAGAAGATAGTCGCCGGCTTGATAGCCGGCGGGGTGGGCGCGGCCGTGGGAAACCCCGCCGACGTGGCCATGGTCCGAATGCAGGCCGACGGGCGCCTCCCGGCGGCTCAGCGGCGCAACTACAAGAGCGTGATCGACGCGATCGCGCGCATGGCGAGGCAGGAAGGCGTGGCGAGCCTGTGGCGCGGCTCGGCTCTGACGGTGAACCGAGCCATGATCGTGACGGCGTCACAGCTGGCGTCGTACGACCAGTTCAAGGAGATAATCCTGGAGAGGCACCTGATGAGCGACGGCCTTGTAACCCACGTGACGGCGAGTTTCGCGGCGGGGTTCGTGGCGGCCGTTGCGTCGAACCCGGTGGACGTGATAAAGACGAGGGTGATGACCATGAAGGTGGAGGCGGGGCGTGCCGCGCCGTACAGTGGGGCACTGGACTGCGCTATGAAGACGGTGAGGGCTGAGGGACCCATGGCTCTGTACAAGGGCTTCATTCCCACTGTGTCTAGGCAGGGACCTTTCACAGTCGTCCTGTTCGTTACGCTCGAGCAAGTCAGGAAGATTCTTGAGGACTTTTGAAGTTTTAAAGATGTTGACGACGATATTATTACCATCCGTTTCTGGGTTTTTTTATTTTTTATTTTTAAATCACTGATTACTATTCCCACAATTTTGTAGCGCAGAGGATCTTAGAAGAAATTAGTATGAAATCTATATTTTTTATGAAGTTTTGTTAGTGTGTTGTGGAGACTGGAGAGAGATTTCCATGTTTAGCATTTAAATTAAATACAATTTTTGTTGACTTAATTGAGACAATTAAATACAGTTTAATAAACTAAACTAAAATTAAATACAGTTTACAATTAAATACACATCCAATACATCCAATAGGACGATAGACTTGTCTTGGAAATGGATACTTCTCTGTACTCAGCAGCTATGGCGGAGGATCCCAAAACCCAATCTTTCTGAAGAAGAAAAAAAGAAAAACCCACGAAGTGGAGGTTTGAACTGAATTTTCTTGATCATATATATAACAAGATTAGGCCAAGCGACTCCAATAAGATTAATATCGTATTTACCAATACAACAGATGCCATTGATATAAAAACCTGCTTTGTTTTTGAACCAGCAAAATTCAGAAATCAAGATTACAAATACTTCAGAATACAAGGAGATAGATGATCTGTACATTGTAAGGGTTGGGTGGGGGGGGTGTAGGATCCTGACTCTTGAGCTTGATATTGGCATCAAACTCAACCTTATGCCAATTCTATACAGCAAGTTTCATCATCTTTCAAAGCTCTCTACGAAGCATATTGTCGATGATAAAAGCAACATCAAATGCACAAAACAATCACTCAAGTGATCATATCATCTAGAATTTGTCTTTGGAGGAAGGAAAGATTGGCACTCTTCTAAGCGTTGACCTCTTCCACATTTTGAGACAGATGGCTATCTGATCTTCCCCTCCTTCAGGATATGGGGATATTGGCCCTTTGCAGCGGTTGACTATCTCATTTCCTGAACTTTTCTGGATTTGCAAATGATTGGCCTTTACTCCCTACTCCAAAGTTCATAGGTAATGTGCAATAATCCCCTTGTTCACCTTTGTCTGGGTTTTGGACAGATTGAACTTCGATTCCTTGAACCTTGTCCAGGTTTTGGAGTGATTGGCGGGTTTCCGATCCTCTACCTTTCTCCAGGTTTTGGACAGGTTGAGCTGATCCTTGGCCTCTATCCATATCCTGGAGTTCATTTGCTAGCTGGCTGCGCCTTTCCTTCAGAAAGTTCAGTCGGGTTGTCAACTTTGACAGTGCAAAAGTAGTTGAATTTGGTCCCTGACGTGCACACAGATTAAAAAAAAGAAAAAAAGAAAAAAGAAGAAGGTTATAGTTATCATCATCTCATAATGATAACAACAGCAAAAACCACTGCCTTCTATAATAGGGACACTTATCCCCTTCTTTCTAACATAGCTAATGCAATTTTACATGCAGAAAACTGAGAATATTGTTCAAGAAATTATCTCAAAATGCTAAATGGATTTACCTTACTTCTTGACGTTTCAAGAAGTGAAGTGGCTGTGGCTTCAGTATTCTTTTGTTTATCTTTCCTGTACCCAAATTTCCGAGCAATGAAAAGAATGAGCAATCAAACTAATTACTAAAAGCTCACTACTGTGCCCACATTTTATTTTCTTCATAGCACCAACGGAGCTTGTGTAGAGTCAAGTTAAGATCAGAGAGTGAAATTTTTTGATACCCATTGATGATATAAATTTTCTTTACAGGAATATAGAAAGATTTTCATAGATTAAAATTTTGAAAACAAGTGTTTTTTTCTTTTTTTTGGTTTCCTTTTTGAGATTACAACCATTTAAATATTAATTAAACAAGAGATGAACCACTATGTAAAAGAAAATCTTACCGTTTTGCTTGATTATTCAGAGTTTGTTGGGTATGATTGAATGAAGCATGCATAGGGCCATAGTTTTGTTCACATTGTTGATTCAGCTGCGCTTCAAGATCATCAACATTCTTCTTCAAATTGTTGACACATGCCTCTGTCTGAGCTATTTCCTCAAGCTCTGCCCTTGTCTTTGGCACATTTTCAAGTTAAAAATTGATCAAAACTAATTATGTCATACGAATTAAAAATGAGGTAGGCTAACCTTTTCATCTATAGCGGCTAAAACACGTGATGGCACCTGAGAAGTCTGCATTCCTGCTTCAAGAGCTGTCCTCAAGTCTCTTTCCTTTTGCAACTGTTCCTGTAGTCTTGCAACCTATAGGTACAGTTAAAAAATATTATCACAATTAGACCTTCCTCATCAAGGTTGGTGGACTACCAAAGACATAACTGAGTGCAACTAATTGATGAATGATACTCAATTGAAAGCGCTACTTCAAAAAGAGCGAGTAAAGAAGCATTGAAAACATTTAGATTGACTGCCACACAATATATATGCTCTTTTGGGAAAAATAAGGAAAAAAATATATATATTCCCAAATATGGAGATTACATCTTGCTCAAGAGCTAGATGACGCTCATGCAAGGCCTTCTTTCGTCTTTGCAGACTGGCTTGCAGAACTGCATTCCCTTTACCCTGCAAAGGGAAAAATTAATCCACATGAAAACTTCAATAAAATGCTATCTTAAAAGAGAAATATTTGAAGTCTCTACCTCTTTTGCAATTCTGTTTTCCAATTCAGTTTTAGTTGCCTCAAGCCTCTGGATTTCAACTCTACATATGAATCAAATAAAAATGAAAATTAGATGTGTATAAAATTCAAGTAAATTAAGAACCACCATCACTATAAAAATACAAGTTCCTACACAGGATCAAAATCTTCTATTGATTATTTAAGATTATATGTCATAATCATTCCATCCTAAATGCCAAAGGAAAATGGTCACAATCTTATAGTGATCATTAAAGCCTTCAGAAAGATACATAAACTTGATATTGAAATTATGTAACATCTTGATCAAAATACATTTATGATAAATACTGTACAGACGGATCTAACTATTTACAATGTGCTAATATATATATATATATATATATGGAAAGACAGAGATGTCTCATTGAAACTAGGAAAATGCAGTCTTTATCAAATAATACCAGGCCAACAGAACTGAAGAAAAAAATAACTCCAATAAATAGGAAAAGAGAAAGATAAATTGAAAGCAGGGAAATGCTACGACCTAATATCCAACACTTTGCAGAACAACCCCCTCTTCAATAAACCATGGAGATAAACTAATATTATTATTATAAAAATACATTATCAATATTTATTGATTATCTTAGAAACATGGTGTTTTTCCTCCTCTTTTTCTATTTACTAAAAAAGAAAGCAGATAGGTAAAAGTTTCCTAAATGAAACTTCTTCTCTTCTTCAATCTTCATATTTGTTCTACATCTCTCTCTCTCTCTGTCTCTCTTGTAAATTTAGGCACCCCTCCCTTCACAGAAAAATGGGTATAAGTATAACATGTGGGTCCATGTGGAGCTCACCATTCATATGAGAGGGGGAAACACTGCTTCATGGATACTTGATAATTCAACCTCTCTCTTTGAGTCCTTTTGGAAGGGCATACTTAAAAAAAAATGGAGGTTCGAAAAAGTGAAAAATCAATGTTTTCAAATCATAGGTAAGGAGGTATGTTTTTAAAAAGGCACGGTTTTAAAGGTCAAACCACGATTTTACCGAACAATTGCATTTTCATTATTTTCATTTTGAAATCGCTATTTTTCAAATCACACATTTTGAAACTTCTAAACCAAACAGATCATCTCTCTCTCTCTCTCTCTCTCCACACACACATGCACAGAAAACAGTGATCCTGAATTTAGCCTGCCTACAGTGTTGTCTCAAACTCATAATACATTTATCCCTTGAACAAATAAGCACTACAAAAGATTGAACTCGCCTGCCATTATAGTGTCAAGCCTATGGTACAATGCATCAATGACACCATGACACTTAAAAGGATCCAAGAAGAACTATGGAAATATATGTTTGTGGAAATTTACACAAGAAAAAAATTGCTTTGCACAGCTGATAGATGCATCACTTACTCTTCTTCTATGGAATAATCAATGGATTCCATGGAAAGGTTCTTCCTTGCCTGCACTCATGCCAAAAATAAATCAATAAATAAACTAAAAACACCCTCGTTACAATCATTAGCAGGTTTGAAACATAGAAAAACAATTGAGCAATTAAAAAATGATGAATGTCGAGACTCAAAGCCTCTCTTGCGAATTCTAGACTAAATCTAATTTTAAAACATCTAGCTGGAGAAACATGACTACAAAAAAAGGCCTAAAAGCAAAAAGTTGCATCACAAATCCAGAAAACATATACTCACAGAGTTACGCCCCAACATGGAGCGAAACCTAGCACCACGTGCAGGTCCATTGGATATGGTTGTAGATTTTCTGATCAATGAGATTGGACTAGGACTTGTAGACGTAGGAACCAAACTTGGTTCTTCAGAAGCATCTCGTAGTGGTTCAGCAGATTCAGTGACCTGCATTACTGAACTATTTTTGCTTTGATTTGGAAGACTCTGACCAATTTGTAGAATGTCATGTTGAGGCAATGAAGTTTCAAATGAATTTAATGACAACTTCTGACGGGCTATGGAAGCATCTACTTCAGGGGTTTGGTCGCCCAAGTTTGAACCATCAGAATCCTGCACCTTTCAACTAGTTAGCATAACTTTGAACCACTGGAATCCAGCACCTTTCAAGTAGTTAGTATAACTAGGGTAACCTCTCTCTCTATAGAAAACAAAGATATCAATCTTTTTTTTTCTTTTTCCTTTTTTGTAATTATAAAAAGATATCGAACTAAAGAAAATAGTCCAGAATGTTACCAGAGCAACCACTAACATGATACACACACACATAAGTATATTACGAGAAATTGGTGAGCCATTAATTTACATGAGAAGGAGAAGAAACACAGCAACTAAGATCGCACTCAGTAGGTGGTCTCCCCCCTCCGTACACAAAAGGAAAAAAAAATGAAGGGGAGGAGAGTGAAACAGAAAGAACTAAGATTAGAAATGAGGTTATGTGATGCAGTAGCACAAAGGTTCTTCAACAATAAGATGACAAAAAGTTCCTCAAATAGGTTCAAAACTTTGTGCTAAAATTATAGATATTAAATAAAAGAAGAAATAAAACAGGAAAGAAGTGCCTAGTAAGAGAGTTCTATACTGGGGATTTACAGTACACCTAAGGTGAAAGCTAGCAGCTTCAAACCCCAAGGCTCTAGTCCTAAGGAATAAAAAGAGGAGAAAAAACAGATGGACATGAGTAAAAAAAAATTAAGTAATAAGCATATTCAAATGAGGTGAACCTATGAGACAATTGATTGACAACACCAGGAAGACCAAAAAGAAAAGTAATAGAAGCAATTAATAATGAATAGATGAAGTGATTAAGTCCAACAAAGGCCATAATAAAATTCAGTGAAATCAATAAATATATTGTACAATATCCCCCCAATACACAGCCTTGCGGACCATTATCAAATACAATCGTGATTGATCTGAAAAATGGCAGAAATGATGTTTAAAAAAGGGTGAAAGAATACCAGATTCTAGAACTGGTAATCTTTTTTAATTTTAAACTCAATCCGAAGGTCTGGATATAACTTCAATAGAGAACTTAAAATAAGTGAAAACTGGAAATAGACTCTAAAAATGATGAGATGGAACCAGAAATGGAGAACATATAAGGCTGAACACATAGCAGGAGACATAGGCTACAAAGTCGCCTAGATGTAGGAATGCAAAACCAACATTTTTTAATCTAACCTAAAGCACATAATATTCATTCTCAGGTCTGGCACTTCGAATACACGGAATAGATTACTGCTTTACTCCCATCAGTGAATAAGTAAATGCTTATGTAAAAAAGTACAGAGACAAGCCTTATTATCGCACGGAGGATCATTGTCTCTAGAGCCACCATTCTCGCTGCAGGTTCCACTTGATGCATTTTCAAAATCCTCATCTGCACCTGCATCAGATTCCTGAGTTGCATCACCATGTTCATCATCTTCATAGGATTCATCATCATCATCAGTTGCCCCCTCACTCTCACTTCCACTCTCTTCTGACTCAGTGTATAGCTCAAGAGACATGGACCCTTCCTGCAAACACAATACTAATTCATGGGGCTCAAAAGCACAAATAAAAAAAGTATAAATTAATTACAATGAGATCTGATTTGAGCCACAGCCAATCTGGCCTTTCACTACTCTTGCACTGCAAAATCCCAAGGTTTAAAGATTTTTGCTAGTAGATGAGATCAAACTCGGAGGGGTTAATATTAAGGACAAAGAAGACAAAAAGTCCCAGTTTCCAGTTCTAAAACGAGGATAAGAGACTGAATTTTCATCAGTGGAGTACCTGAAATAGTATGAAAATGAAAAGAAAGAGAAAAGAAAAAAAAAAAAGAAGAGGAAGATTTCTGTTAAAATGACATGTCATCTTCACAAAATGGCAGTTATTTGCTCTTTGTCCTTTTCCTCAAATCTTTTGAAAGAGTTCATAGGGAGTTCATTACAACCTCAAATAACATTTGAAAGAACTATAATCAAGAAAAAGAACATCAATGAAATTCATAAATCATTAGAACAATTCACAGGTAAAAACCTGATTATGAAAGAAAAGCCGTATAGCCTATACTACCAAAGCATATGAATGAGTTTCTGGGTGTGTGAAGTGTGTGACGAAATGATAATAGGAAACCATATCACTTGCAATTGTTAATGAGGAATATATTAGAACTTACCTTGAATATCTTATCATACTCCTCTAATAAAGTTATAACAATGGCTTGAGCATGGTTAGCTGCAGCAGCAGCTTGCAAAAGTTGAGCGGAACCGTCACCACCAACGTCAAAATCATTTTCGATGTCACAGTCACCAGCTAAAAGGGGACGCAAAAGTAAGGGTGCCATGCATGCAGCGACAGCCGAGGAGCTCATTCGATTCTCAGCTTTGTGAGAAGCTACAGTTTGCATCATCACAAGCACTCTAAATGGGGGGAAAATAAACAAATTAAAATATAAAGAAATGAAAGTAAATGCCCAAAAAAAGAATGCACGGAAGAAGAAATGCGAGCATAATTTTTCAGATGGGGAAAGAAAAAAGAAAAAGAAAAAGAAAAAGAATATATATATATACACACAAGTATTTCAATATCTGCTCGTGTGATGGTGTATGCACAACTGTGTTCGTGTGAGTATTTTGCCCTCATTAATTTTTTATTTTTTATTTTTTAGAAAATATAAATGGACATACCTAAAAAAAATTAGCAAAAATTATGGAAATAACAATAAATATAATGTATCAACTACCTTTGCAATAAGCGGCGATTTGGTTCTGGGAATGTATCAAATATTGCACCACGAAGAGCATTGACTCTAATACCACGTTCAGTTCCTAGTCAACATAAATTAACCCGATGTTGAAAGATAAGAAAAGCAAAATTTAAAGAGAATACCAGACATGTGGCAGAACATCCAAATGCATTGTTAAAAAATATATATATATATATATATGAGATTTTTCCTTAAATCATTTTCACTGAATCATTGTAACCAAGCAGAAGACTAAAATTTCAACTACTATGAGGAATTTGGCCAATGCATACTCAAATGCCAAATCAAATTGCTTGAAAAAGTACAACCTAACACATTTTATGTTAAAATGTTAATCAAATAATTAAGTTCACCTCTTCCTATGAGTTTATACTTTTGAGATAAGTAATTATTTAACATGGTATCAAAGCAAATGTCGTGAATTCAAACCCTAACTCCTACAGTTTACCCCTTATTTTAATTAAATATTTCATATGTTGTTCGGTCCCACACATAAAAGGGAATGTGAAAATGTTAATTAAATAATAAATTCACCCCTTCTTATGAGTTTAAGCTTTTGAAAAAAGTAGTAATTTAACATAAAACTGAGCTATGTCAGCGAACTTTTTCAGCACTTCACTTTCAATTACCTTGTCATCTACTTTTAGAAATCCCTTTCAACATACACAATCAAAAAAGGAAAGACTCTCCTGCCTATATTGTTTTCTACATTTCATTAACTTGCTTCATGCCAATAATGACATCTATTATAACTTATGGCTTTGTCTTAAACTTGATCTAATCATTCACGGCAGAAGTCATAGACCAACCTAAGGCTGATTTCAATTCTCTGACAGCCCACTGCCATGTGACATTTTGCTTTTCATTTGAAACACTCTTCCTTTTGGAACTTCAAAGCATCACAATCCAATTGTAAAGGAACATAACCAGATTGTTTGACTAATGTATGTCAATAGAACTAAATCCATGCTTGAAATGAACATTGCGAACATGTGCATATTGGAATAAATGGAAAAAGATAGAAGAATAAAAAAGGGAGAAGACATGGCAATTAATTGTTTTATCATAAAAATGACAAAGAAAATTGTATGAGGAAAAGTATTTATGAGAAATCATGAGAGAGATCCAAATATATTACAAACCCCATTTTTCAGATTGTTCTTTTCTAAGCAAAAGCTGAGAATATGTGCTCCTAATGTAATAAAATAGTGAAGTTACCTACTCCAGCACAATTCTTATTAATGCTCAATCAAATTTGTGGTGTCACAAAGGTAGTTCTACTCACCACCATCCCATTCAATGCTTACGATTTACATTCACTAAATACATTTGCAAATAATCTTCTCTCTAATGTTTTAGCACTATATGTATATGAATTATAAATAGGCCAGCAGGCAATGAATAAACAAAATATAGTAAACAAACAGTTGATTAACAGACTTACGACATGCTTCTAATAGCGCGTTGCAGCAAGATGCAGGGACAGGAGATGATGGCAACTCCCGGAGGACATACTGGAGAATTCATGGAAGAAAACAGATTAAAAAAAGTTTAGCTTTCATTTATGCTGTAACATACATGAAGAAATAATATTTTGCTGTGACTGTTGAGAGATACCTTGACACAATCAGCAACAACATGTGGATCCTCCTCTGGAGAAAACTCAATTTTTCCTAAAGAAAGCATAACCCAAGAACTGTTCAGACGAAGGAATAACATTAACAGTTCAGAAGAAGGAATAACATTAACAATTCAGACGAAGGAATAGCATCAACTCTAATGCTCCACAAGCAAAGGTGGTTTTATGACTTGACAACTTTTTTTTTTTTTTTTTTTTTTTTTTTTTTTTTTCTCTTCTTGGTCATGACTATTGTCGTTTCAATTCTTATTTTCAGTAAAGCAGCCCTTATACCCATATAACATGTGGTAGTTATTCCGTAAGGGTAAATTCAAATAAAGATTACAAATTAACTGTTTGTTTTGATGTAAAACTTTTCCTTAGCAAAAACATTTTCAACAGAATTCTTTTAAGAAAAGATGATTTGGTTTTAACTGATTGGTTGAGATCCTGAAAATCAAATCATATATGTTTGTCTTCACAGAAAGTCTTCACATAAAAACACAGAAATCCAAAAACTCATGGCTACTAGATACCCTCATTATCTTGTCCATATTTTGGTGGCACCAATACCCCCATGAACATACCCATTATGCAGCAATACCAAAAAATTGCACTTCACTCCCACCATTACCCCGAGCAATTTATTTTAGAAATTCAGAGACAACCAAATTTGCTCTCCCCACAGCAAACCATAAGACAATTCGTCACCAAGACACCACCAAGAGTATCAACATATAAACCAAACAATTCATATGTTTAGGAGACAGCAGTGAACCAGACCTGTTTTTTCTTTAGGGGTAGAGGGAGAGATGGACTGAGGTTGGTGGTGATGGTGATGCACAGAAGAGTTGAAGTATTGGATTGGGTTTGGAAAACTAGCCATTCGGTGAGAAACTAGATTCAGGCATGGGATCACCTAGAAAAAACTGGGATAGGATGAATTAAGGGCAGAAAGTGTCATCTAACTTCGGTAAGCTTCCAATCAATAGGGAAGGGTTCGTGTTTCAGGATCGAACTCAACTCGGTTGAAGCCCTTGAGTTTGGTCACTTCTCAGCAAGATTCACCACTAGTAAGGCTAAGTCATCCTGTCTATGTCAAGAAGTGGTGCTTTCTGGCAATAATGGGAGATGAAAGAGAAAGAGAGGGGAGGGTGCTGACTTTGCCAAGTCCAAGCATAAAGCATTTTCCCCCTGTTTCGGGTATGTTTTTTGATGATGTTTTCTGTTAACTAGCATTTTTAGTTATAATAAACATATAAAATGCAGAAAATATTTTTTTGTAAAATATTCCTACATCTCTTGGTGTAGCTAATTTCCAATTCATTTGCATGGCGTATGCATTATGCATCCCAAAAGAATATAACAGACATGAGAAAAACTCATGATCTCAATTGTGACAATCACCTTGCATGAAAGATAAAAATACACAATCTATACAATGCAATTTAATTACGGCCATAAGATTAAAGTTAGTCAAGAACACTCATATATCCAAACAAACTCACCCTGCTCATATTCCCGAACTCGATGTTCAACATCATCAACGTAGGCAGCTTGACGCAAGATCCCTTCTACTTTGATGCCTGTTGTATCTTTTATCAGATTCATATAAAACAAGGTGATGAACAAACATTCTATCTGTATCCAAACCAAGAACATTGGAAAATTGAAAAAATACCCAAAAGTGAGCTTTAACTAAAGAAACTAATGAGGGTTGTGGCAAGTGAAAATATAGTGTGATGTGATATTAGATCTTTTTTTGATAAATGTGATGTGATATTAGATCTTACAAGCCATTGTTAGCTCAATAAGGAAAAAAAGAAGCAGTTTACTCTTCAATAATCATATCATGATTTATGCACACGAAGATCTGAATTAAACAAGAGAAGAAAATTATTTAGAAACTAAGCCAACATAAATTTCTATACGGTTTAGGGTTTAGGGGTCCTTACATCTATTTTCTTTGGCAGGTAACACAGTCCTGACATTGATTAGAACGTTCCCAAAGATAAAAATGCTCACTACAGCAACAGGTTTTAGAGGATAATACAAAAAAATATATCAACACTTCCATAATCCACCAATCAGCCTTGGATAGGCCTTTTAAACCTATCTATATGTTGTTTCTACCAGTTTCTCCCACAACAATTATAGTGACTTAACTAACTGAATGATGATTGAAAATCTGACATACCTAAAACAATAATTTGTAAAATTCCAACATCAAATGTTTATCAATGCATTGCCTGGAAATAAATCAGAATATTCACATGTTGCAAAAAGTTTGTTAAAAATTATATTCTTTTTATCATAGTATCGCATCTTCCATTAAAAATGGGGAAGATTTGGAACCACATTATATCTATCCTACACTGCAAAACTAGAGATTGTAAACTACAACAAAGTACTAAAATCAGCAATGACACATCCATAGGCAGTGGAGCAGCAAAAGACTCCCAATTAAGGTGGCTCTGACAATGCAAGCACACTAAAGAGTTTCTCCAGGATACAATAAAAATTCTACTAAAAGAATCAAGAACATAATTTCTAATATTCAGAAGCGATTAGACAGTAATTTACTTCTCAGAAGTCACATTTTAGAGTACCACTGAAATAAGATCCTAAACAATAATGAAAAAAGCAAGACCCACCATACTCTTCTATAAACCTGAGGGCTTTTTCCAAGAAAGATGGAGCTCCATCAACATCTTCCATGGCAACTAAAACTGGCCTTCCAATAACCGAAGATTTAAAAGGCTGTCTATCCTTCACTACACAAAAGAAGTAAAGCAAACATCAAATATCTCAATGAAGTGATCAGCAAAGAATAGCAAGCACAACATCCAAGTTCAAACCAGTACGTCCTGTCATAGAATGACCAATGACCCAGATGCTAGTCATGAAATATTTTCAACAACTATCATGCTCAAAAAATCAACCCTTGACAAAAACTACCCCCCCCCCCCCCCAAAAAAAAAAAACAGAGAATTGAAAAAGAACTAATGACATGGAAAAAAAAATTGCATACTGTAGAAATAACACATGGCATTTTCTGTATTAATGGTTACAGCAGATATAATCCACTGCCCAAATGGTTCAGGTATCATAATCAGATTTTTCCCATATTTATCCCTTCTTACCATATTCTCAAATAAATCTGCAAATTCACAACATAATCATATAGAGAATACAAAGACTCATTGGACTCAACGACGGCAAAGGTAATGATTACATCTTGATAATGTTCATACAAAAAATAAAAAAAACATGTGAAGTCGAATAGATATACAGCATGACAACAAGGGCATACACTGATCCAAAGAATTATCAACTGAATCAGTCTGATCGTTCCTGAAGATACCATTTTGCCCCATTACATGAGCGGCACTTGGTGCTTGCCCCAAAGCATTCTCAAGTGCAGCCTTCCACTCATATAAATCGTCCATAGTTTCAGCCTGTAAAACCAATAAAAAAGTCATATGTCAGCATGCATCAGGAATAGATTCTTACTTCTGCCCCATACTTTTTGGACTTGGTCAAGTTTTCCAAAAGTTTTCTCAGTCTTTCCCACTCAAATATGATCCAAAATCCACCAAGCTATCACTAAGATGCATGATTCATGTTTTTCCCTCTGTATTTGTAGTGTTGGCCCTAAAAGCTTCCATGAGGAAGAAGATGCCATTCATAAAATTTGTGAAGCCAACATGATTTCCACCAAAGATTCCACATGATAAGGAGCTTATTTGGTGAGGTATTTTGAACCAAGATGGTCTCAACTTCCTTGATTAGGAGCTTATGGTTCTCAATTTAATAAAAGGATTTTAGTAATTACTTGAAGAGTTGAAAGCAGATTTTGTGCTCAATTTATTACAAGTTTCCATTAATTTGTACATACATAGTTAAACACCCAGGAAGACTTAGAGAGATTCCAAGTTTTATCTCATCTATCATCTTTGTCTTCTGTTTCTTTGTCTTACTGTTTACTTTATACTCCACTATGCAACTCATAACCAGCCATTTTTGACCCATAAAACCCAATCCATTAATCACAGACCTTCCTTCAACTTGACTAAAATCCAACTTTTTTCCCTATTTGAGATATCCCATACATTTAAAGAAAAAAGTTACATACCCACACCATACCTGCTAGCCTCTACACTGTAACTCATTTTATTATCCCTCTCCCTTTATGCATCCAATCATCAATTTGTTTGTGTCCAGTTAGTGATTAGTTGATAAGAGAAATTTGTACACTCTGCTTTTATTGTAGTAGTTCAATATAGACATCTATCCAAGGAGAGTTTCCCACACAAACACATCTAACTATTAGTTATATGTATATATAAAGAAGCCAAGTCAAGCAATCCCAAACCATTGTTTGCTTGCCTTGTACAGTAAGTTTTGGTTTCCGCACATTGTGAGTGCTAAGATGCTAAAGCACAAATTCATGACATAAATGAACTCTTAGGTTTTGCTAGGCCACAATCATCATGTAACTGCGGTTTGAAGTCTATACCTACTAAATATTTCATCTCTGCCATATCATCATATGGAAGTACTATACCCACTGTAAGCCAAGCAGGTGGACGTGACCCTTTACAATCCTTGAGCAAATTTTGAAAAGAAATCTACTAAGCTGAATCACAACTTAAAGCTCTCCAGTTTCCAGCTAGTTGAGGCCAGCAGCATTGCCAGAATTTCTTCATTCCAGCTATCAAGTGCAAAATCTGATTTTCTGTTTTTAAAAACTTCAATTCTTTTGAGCAACATGCTATTTAAAGCATCTAATGTTGTTTCAAAAGTCAACATAAGGGCTTCTATTTTGATTGTTGTACATTAAAAATCCAATAAAATGTATGGATACATTATGCATAATATGACAGTGAAAGAATGCTACATCATAATTTAGATAAGACATTATTTGACAAAGAAAACATGAAGAGAGAAGGACCTTTAGTGTGAAAGCTCGTCCATCACGACCATCAGGAAAGAGCACAGTCAGGAGTTTTTTATCTGCTTTGACCTCCACGCTATAAATTGTTGAAATGAAGTACAACAGGGTCAGTAAACTTCTCCAATTCCATAATGGGTAACAGCTGTGGGAATTTCAGAAAACTAAAAGAATCTAACTAGGAATTAAAAAAGCCAACCTGCCTGAATTGTTGAGGTCAATACCACCAAGGGTCAAATTCACTTCGCTCCCCTTTTGGGGAACAGCACTCTGAAAGTAAACAATAGTCGATGTTACAACCTTTATACAGACGTTTATAAATACAAACCGACACAAATATATGCCAATAGACACATATATAAAGGTCAATTTCATTCAGCTTGTATACCTGATTTAATATAAAACTTAAGCTAAAAATTAGGCAATTGAGTCAAGTATGCCATGTTAACTCCCTATAAGTCCAAAAACCAACATTTTCTACTATACCATATCATGGTCAACAAATGGTTAGAAACTTGATTAAGGTTAATCGAGCCATATTGGGTAAATGGTTATGGTGTTATGCTACAGAGAGTGAGACTTTGTGGGAATAGGTGATAGAGACTAAATATGATAGTTTAAATGGAGGTTGGTGTTCCAAGGAGATAATATAGCCATTTGGAGTGAGCATGTAGAAATATATAAGGAAGGGGTGGGAAAAATTTCAGAATTTGTTAGAATTGAGATGGGTGATGGGTCAAATGTCAGTTGTTGGCATGATGTGTGGTGTGGGGAACAACCATTAAAGATATCTTATCCAGGTTTGTTTAGTATTACACGGTGCAAAGATGTGTTGGTGGCGGATCTCATGAAGTTACAAAATGGAAGTATTCATTGGAATATAATTTTAACTAGACCCATACAGGATTGGGAGGTGGAGTTGGTCTCCTTTTTCTTTGAGATGTTGTATTCTCTTAGAGTAAGACAAGGAGATGTGGATAGAATATGTTGGATCCCTTCCAAGAGGCTCAAGTTTGAAGTGAAGACGGTTTATCATGTGTTAACCATATTTATGTGTTCCCGGTTTCCTTTGAAGAGTATTTGGAGAGTTAGGCTCCTTCAAGAGTGGCGTTTTTTGTGCAGACGGCAACATTAGGGAAAATATTGACATTGGATAACCTGAGAAAGTGGAACATCATTGTGTTGTATGTACAAGAAGAGTGGGGAGTCTATCGATCGCCTTCTTCTTCATTGTGAGGTAGCAAGAGATTTATGGCGCTTGCTATTTAGCTAGTTTGGCATTGATTGGGTTATGCGTAAAAGGGTGAGAGAGTTGTTGATTAGTTGAGGAGGTCAGGTGGGGCGTCATGACATTTTGGAAGTTTGGATATTGGCTCCTTTATGTTTAATGTGGTGTTTTTGGAGAGAGCAGAATGCACAAAACTTTGAAGATAGAGACTTCAATGGTAGAGCTGAAAAAGATTATATTCAACTCCCTTTACACATGGATAGTGCACATTTTTTTTTTCTAATATTTCCATCTTTTTTAACCTTTGTTCTTTTTTCTACAGAATAAGGGATTCTCTTGTATACTTCCTATCCACTAAGGTTGCACCCCTCTAAGCTTTTCAATAAGATGAAAATACTTATTAAATAAAATGTCTTTTTTGCTATTACTTGCAAGTCCATCCATTCATAAACATTTAAAATTGGCTACTTCTATTATGGTCAGTATTGACTAACTGATTAAGGTCTCATATCACAGGCCATCCAAGAGCCAATCAATACCATCATCAGAAGCAGAGACAGCAGCAAATATTTCTGCATGCAAGGACAACTTACAAACTCCATAGCCAGTGGCACATTGTGCTGCTTATTAAACATGTTTACTCCCCATTAGTGTTTCAATAGAAAGATTCTAAACACTGCATACTAGTGAAGGGAAAGGTGATGAGATTTGAAACTAAACAATTTTGGTTTAAAGTGAACAGGTGCAAATAAAATATCATCATGGTATGTAAGTGTTAGCTTCAAGGATCTTCAAAGTTAGAAAAGAAATCCAAATGCCAGCCCCTACGGCACTTAGTCAGTTGACTATTTCCTTTATCATTATTCATCAACTTAAGATTAACTGCTATAACAGATTTCACAAGATTACAGTGTACAATAAACTAAACAACTACTTACTGGATCACTTCGGAAGAAAACCAGAGAAGTACGTGTTAAAATAAACCACCTTTTCTTCCAGGATGTCCATCCAATTCCTACATAAAAGAATTATACAATAACAACTTCAGAAAAGTTCAAAATCCTTACAACAGTACTGCTTTGGAGATAGAACACTAGTTTCAGAAATATGTGTCAAGTAAAAACAAGAGCAAAACATCACTTGAACAGAGAGAGATAAATAGAGAGATAGAGAGAGAAACAGCAGCTACTAAGTTCAGAAAAAATTTCTGGCATATTAGGGGGGAAAAAGGGCTCAGACAAAATAACTCTGTGTAGTTTAAGGTAGAGCAGCAGCGCAATAGCGTCAAATAGAGAATTTAAACTTCCCAGAAAGTTGATAGTTTATTCCAGTAGTCACCCTGTTCTGGAAGTAGCAAACCTTATCCTCAGCCTAGAAAAAATCCTCTCTTTCGGGTAAGTTAAAAAAAAAAAAAAAAGGTAAGGCAAAATCATCTGGATAAAAATAACAATAATTAAAATCTAAACATGTTCATTTGAAATAAATTTCTGCACCATAAAAGCTTTGGCAATATGTGCAACACTATGAGCTATAATAAATTAGCAAACCCATGTATAAAAATAAAAGCAAAAGGGCTAATCTATGATTCAAGTAACACATGCGTGCAACAGACACATTGTAACTAACTTCGCACAAAGATAAGTTGTAGCTAAATAGACACTCCTCCCCAAAAAAAGGAAAAAAGTAAAAGGAAAATGGCAGAGTTAAAAACCATAAAAGGAACAAGGAAAGCCAGACATACAGCTGCTGGTTCTGAGGCTGGGGGAAAAAACCAACATCAGCAATCATGAATTGTCGAACCTTATAAAAATTCATTGTAAGACCACCTAAGGTATTTATAGTCCATGTCTTGCTACTAGTTAATTTAGTATCAGTACCCATGTAAACCAGTGAAGTAAAACACACCTTTGGATGATATAAAAAGTGGCCCGCTCTTGTAAATCTGCAAGACAGTTATACTTCAGAACACATAAATTTCAGGACCTCTGATGAACCATTCAACATAAAAGAAAAGTTCAATGAACCAGGAGAATAAACAACGGACTCCCTATATTTCGAAAAAACAAAATATTGCCCATCCTCTTGCATCTCCATTCATAATGACCAGCAAAAAATTCTTGAGCGTTTCAGTTAATGTGGTGAATAATAATTCTTAGATTATGCAACCAAAAAAAATATATAAATATTCTACACCTTTTCTATTCAGCTTTTTTGTTCATCATATTTGAACAGTCTGAGACATTATTATCTTAGACGTAATGTAAAAGTAACAGTGACAATTTGATTACATTTACGGATAGGGCTATCGGAAGTGGACTTTGGTGCAAAACCTTCACTCAAACCCATATCAACATATAAATCCCAAAGACAAGCAAGGGCCATCAAGCACCAATGGTCAAAGGCTCATAGATTACGGTAAAAATAATGATGGTAAATTACGATGATATATAAGTTCCGCCAACACGCTCGTAGCGGCCAAGTACAAAACAAGAAAGCATATCAAAATGTTGATTACCGTATTGCCACTACGAGAACGCAGATCACCGGGCGGAGGAGGCGGAGGAGGAGGAGGAACACCGCCATCTCCCTACAACACAACACCCAAATAATTTTTACCACTAAATTCCTCAAAAACAAAAAACAAAACGCACCCACATCCCTCATTCTAATTTCTTGTGCGCGTATATATGCATGTGCTGTGTGTATGCGTTCGTCTGAAAATGGGAAAGACGTTGCTATCTCTGAGCCGCATTGTTGAGAAACCGAAGTATACGTACCTGAGACGATTCGGGGTTTCGGGTAGTCATCCTCTGATCCCAAATCACCGAATCACATCCCAGAAAACCAGCAAGCTAGATCAAACACCACCACCCCTGCACCCACATTTATCAAACTCGTAACGAAAATTCAAAGATCAAGCATAAAACACACACACACACACACACACAAACATAAACAAAACAAACCAAGCAAACATCCAACGGTAAACACAACAGAAAGAGCTCGTAAACAGAAATTTGACATTCATTTTTTATTATCCAAAGACGTGCATTGCGAACATACCTTAAATCCAAACCCAAAAAAAAAAAAAAAAGAATTATATATATTGTTGACAAAAGAGAATAATAATGAAATAGAGCGTGTTTTGGATGGGTCGGAGAAACGGAAAGAGAGGAAGCGCAAAAGTGGAAACAGACTTTCCTCTTTGTGTTTCCCAATGGCTACGTTGAGACAGAATTGTTCCCCAACGGAAACCCGGACGGTCAAGCCAAGCCCATTGAGAGCGGGCCCTCCTAATATGCGGCAGTTGTACACGTCATCCGTAATTCGCAGTCTTCCGCTAAACCAAACGTATTGGAGGGAAAACGTGGACAGGGGCATTCTCGGTATTCTCTTCGGCTCTGTTCGTTTGAGTTACCATCTCCTGTGTTCGGTCCTAGGTTACCACCACCTGGACATGTCTACACGTCGTACTAGGATTTCTGGGTCCCATATCGTCTGGACCGTTGGTACAATTCAAGAATCAACACCGTCGATATGATTTGGTGACCTGGCAATGACTCTAAGCGGTCAAACTAATTACCTACCTTTGACATTGTGCGGCTTGCTTTTTGATAAAATCAAGAGTCTATTTTTGCGTTTGCCGTTTAAAGATGTAATTGAATATTTAGTAAAATTCTGACCGTTGTTTTTAATTGTAATTTAATTTTAAAATTAGTGATTTTTACGATTTGGTTTAAAATTAAACTTCTGATTTTTGTAAAATTGCAATCTCAAATACACTTTAAGACAGAATAAATATCTTTCCATTTCATTTATGATTAATTTTCAGATATTTAATTAGCTAATATTATTCTTATGAAAGTAAATATTGATCATAAATTGATTTTAATCAATTTTAAAAGCAAAATAAAAAAGTTCATATCAATTAAGGGTCTGTTTGGATGTGTGTTAAACTCATTTTTTATATGAAGTTTTTGCCAAAAAGTTGTTTTTTATTTAAAAATTATATTTCTTAAACGCAATCTCAAACATGCTCTAAAAATGGTCAAGCACATATTTGTAACAAAAACTTAAAAATAAAGCTTTTACAAAAAAAAAAAAAAAAAAAACTACTTTTTTACTTAAAAATTAAGGCTTTGTTTGACAAAAATTTTCTCATTTCTTCTAAAAAAATAAAAGTCAAAATACTTTTTCTTACGTTACCAAACAACATTTTTTATTTTTCTCTTACGAAAAGTTTAAAATTATTTTCATCTTTATATCACATTAATCAATATGTTCTTTTTTTCTCGTCTCAAAACTTTTTAACAAACATACCCTTAATTTCTTAAACACAATTTCAAACAAACCCCAAAATAACTCCAAAGTTTTATGACATTTTTAGCACCATCTGACAAGTTAGGAAGGATCTTATCCCGTTACGGCCAAAATTATGAACGGTGACCGATTGACAGAGGTTGCTGGACAACTTTAAAGGTAGAAATCATTGGTCCCGTTGATTTTGGTTAGCATGGCAGCCCAATACTGAAGTGGAGGGTGGTCATCAGTCCTTTGCTTTTTTCTACCAGCCCGAGTCCCAACAAATACAATCAGTGCCCGTGATGGCTCTAGTCAATTATCACATAAAAGCCACACACTGATCATTTTATTTTTTATTTTTTTATTATTTATTTCACCACTTTGAGGGAGTGGAGTGGCCGGATTGCTTTATAATACTGTGCAGGAGTTTAATGGAATTTCATTGTCCAACTGGGTCTCTCATTCATGCCCAGAACAGAAGGCTACCATTGATGTATATATATTTGGTCTTTCACTTTGCAAAATCTAACGGTCCATTTGTTAATGCTTTAGATGAGAGTCGTCTAATAATATCATGTTAATTTTATCCTTATTTAGAATTGGAACAAGTCTTCTGTGTTTTTCCTTGCACCCAAAATTAAAAATAGAGAGTTGACGAGTTAAATGAAGTAAAACTCCATTCTTAAGGATTTTCTATCATGCCTCACTACCCTATTTATATCTTCACCACTACTATTACATAACATGATAGTGTTAATCTCTTTATACTCGCTTTTTCCGAGTAAAGAAGGCATTAATTTATAAGAGTCGTCTCAATGGATAACTCAAACGATTAAAAATCTCATCTCATAAAACGGATGTCACTAACTCGAACCATCTTCCTCATTTTTTTCTCCCTTTGTGCGGGCATGTAAACAAATAAAAACCTATGAAAGTCATTTATATCATGATAAAGTGTAAAACCTTATTTTACAAACTTCAACATAAATTTGACATATCAAGTAAAAACACAAAGTACAATAAATATGAAAAACATCATATTTTTAATTCAAATAAATGTTATTGATTTTTTCAATTATTATAACCCAACGCCCACCACTAACCACCGAACCCCTCACCTATCTCCGAGCACCTGACATCAAAGTCTCCAAATTCAATCAAAATGGTGACTCCGGTGGTTTTGTTAATGAGTATTTTGTTAAGCGAATTAAAGTTTAAGGGTGTAAAACTCTCCATCTATATCATAACCCGGTTAAAGTTATTCTCTTGATCTAATCTATTGAAATGAAAAATGTCATTTGAGCCGACTGTTTTTTTTTCAGGGGACAGTTAGTTCGTTTGCTTGTGATCCATCTCAACTACGTTTACATATATGAAACGATCGGTATTAATTTATACTTTTAGCCTAAAGTAGGATATGGACTACCAAGTCAACCGCCTGTGACACAGACTTTCCCTCCCTCTACACGCATGAAAAAGTATTTCATCTGGATATCCATCTCCTAATTTGATTTTACTTGTTAGTCTTCACATGTACGCCAAGTGAATGACTTCTTTTTCTCTTTTTTTTTCCTCGAGAAAAAGTGGTGGGCTGGGAGACTAATTGCGATTATTTTATCTAGGCATGATCATAATAGCATTTATTTGTTGAAATTCGTATAAAATGGGCCTAAATAGTGGGAACCGTAAGCGCTCCCTTAAGTCCAACTGAGTCATAGCCTGATCCAACTCCACCAGAACATCAATGAGAATTGAGTGACTAATATTAATCAGGCATATGTGGGGATTGCCAAGTGAATGTCTTCGGAGATGATACACATTCATCTATAAATTAATTATTATTTTTTTTTATAAATTTACTATTGAATTCATGGGATCCAATTTGAAAATTTATTATGGAGATTGACAAAATATAGAAACAAAACATTTATCTTTAAATAAAGCTTAAAATTAGTTCATTTAGGGGGAAAATCAAATTCTGTTATTAGTTTTCATGCTATTTTTTATTTGATATTTTAATTTTAACTTCTTTTTTTTTTACATATCCACACGAGGGAAATGGGAAAGAGGATTCGAACTAGTGACATCCGCTTTGTAAAGTGTGGTCCATAGTTGATTGAACTATCCCTTAAGGCCAATTGATCTTAAACTTTTCATTTTTAGTTTCAAATAGATCCCTAATTAGGATTGTACAAGTGAATGATTATTAACCACAACTAACAAGTAACTTTAAGAGTCACTCTTGTATCTCTCTAAGAATTAAGTGATTTTTAAAATCACCATCTGATTAAAACATAATCACAAGCTTAATGATGATTTTAAAAGTAATCTCATAATTGGAGGGGCACAATAAAGATTTGTAGCATTACACACAACTAATGGTCATTATCCGCTATTTGTGTAATCACTTTGATATGTCATTAGCAAAAATTTATAACCGCATACGAGTAGGCGAGTGCGACATCCACACACACATATATATTTGGAATGTAAAATATGGATAATTGGATTTTATATAAAATATTAAGAGAAGTGCTAGAAATCCAAACAAATGAACTTAAGAATTTTTTTAAATGAATGTGACAAGGGTTTTTAAATTAAAAAAATGCAATAATACGTCCACATTACTTTCAATAACCACATGCTTAAGCAGGCCGATTTAATTACTTAATACAATTGCGAATGTGATTATAGACAATAACGACGTCCACATCCTTATGCACAACCTTAATCTATATCCTCCACGGAATTAAGATGCTTTTATATGTCAAGTGAAACGAAAATGATCAATTTCATAGTTTATATTATATTTTATAAATATCATAATATATATATATATATATATATCATCGTGGCATAAGTGCCGTGACGTTTTAATTGAAATGAAATTAGGAAGGAGCCTATAGGTTCTCTGAATTTGAAATATGTGTCTAATTAATTGACGATCTCAAGTTAAATTTGATTAGCTTAAACAGTAAGTAATCAAGATCATCGCCCCAGCCAGGTAGGATTAAAATTCAAAAACCTTGTGCGCTACCTGATAATTACGCTTACGCTGCGCTTCCTTAATATAATGGGAATAGATAAATGAAATTTACCGTTTCCGTCTCACGGAAACAAACACCAACAAAGAAAAGAAAAAGACCTCAAAACCAGCACGTTTCGGAAAGAAGACAAAGGACAACAACAAATAAAAGACGCACATGTCGCAACCCAATAATTCTCCGAACCCAAACCTAAATCTCCACGACAGTACGATCGACAGGGTTCCCGAACTAATGGATCAGAATTGGGTTTCATAGGGATTTAAAAAAGAGAACGAAAGCTTTTAGGGGCTCGATTGTGTTTTGGTTCAGGGCACATGGAAGTGGAGGTGTCGGAATCGAGATCGGCGGCGATCGGGGTTCTCCGAAGGGAGAATTCCGATAAGGATCGGGTGCGCGTGAAGAGGAAGACCTTGCAGACCGTGCTCGAGCAGTGCCAGAGAGCTCTAGAAATGCTCAACACCACAAGCGGTGGCGACGATGACGAAGAGGACGATAGCGATGACGCCGGCGGTGCAGACGTTGATGAAGAGCAACGTGGCGAGGGCTCGGGGTCTCTGCGAGGTGACCGAGAGGCTGATGAGGTATGGAACTTTGTATTTGGGTGGGATTTTATGGTTTTCTAGGGTTTGAGGTGTTGTACGGACAATTGGTTTTTGTAGTTTTAGGTCTGCTTTTTGTTTGATGGATGAAAGTTGGGACATGGAATTTGATGTATATGTTTGTTATGCCCAATCGGATTTGATTTTGGTGTGGATTCTGGTGCTCCATGAAGATATAAATTTTTTTCCCTGATAAACGTAAGCAAATGATTGTGGGAATTAAACTTTGAATCTCATGTGTTTGTTTTTTGGGTTTGATCGGTGATTAGGCCTTTGAATCAGGACTGATTCATTTAGCAGGCCATAAGCTTCTATAGATACGCAAACCCAAACCCAGCCTGTATTGCAAACCAATATCTGATTTTTTTAGAATTGGTAGATATTTTAGAGGAATCCCTTTTTTGGACATCAATTTTCTAGTCGAGCTTCTTTTTCCTCCTCTTTCCCACCATCTCCTATCCCTCTCTCTCTCTGCGCCATGTATGTGTCGGATAATGTAGTGGCTTACCACTAGGAATGCTTTACAAAGAATGCTTGGTATGGGACTTACTGAATACTGAATTAGTATATGGACTCTATGCGCCGATTTTAACTTTAAGCCAAGGTTAAGCAGGTTTGATGTTGTTCTAAAAAGAATGACTGTTTGTTCTGCTGTTTTTCACTGATTAAGAGGTTATTTAGGTTGAGACCGGGTTGCCCTCAACTTGTTTTCCCGTTGGAGAGTGGAAGTCCTGAGTTTGGATGTTGGGCTTAAAGCCTTCTTGTTGGAATAGGAAAAAAGGGGTTTTCTTTAGTTTAGTATCACATTGATTAGACATATCCTTGATCTTAAAGAGGAAGAAGTGCCATATGGGCTCGAACCCGTTGCCTCAACTGTCTATATACTTCAATATCAGTATATATTCAAATCTCTCATGCTCCAGAACCTTGTGTGATCTGTTAGGAATTCGTTTTACTTGAAAGTTAAATAAACATGTCAGTTTATAGCAGACATAATGAAACTTTTACTTTTGTTTTTTGAACATTTACCTATTGTAATAGAAGTAAACTGCTCTCGTTATTCCCTGATCTTGTCGTCTGGTCCAATGAAGCTATTACATACTTAATCATGAACGTGTTCTACAATTTTGTGATTCAGTAAGAGGATAATATATTCTTACTTCTATATTGTAACTCAATATCCTCTACATCTTAGTGCAGTTGTGCGATCTTCTCAAGTCGAGGCTTGAATGCCCTGACTTCCTTGAAAAGCTAGAGTGTGCACAGGCATCAGTTCCACAAAATATTGCTGGTAGGCTTGCTGATAGCCCCTTTTTCTGACTTTTTTGTCAAGTACACACAACTTATTTCTTCTTGATTTTGAGGTTCAGGCATTAGCAACTTTTTGCTTAGATTTATGATAGCCATATTTTTCTCTTGATGGCTTGGATGCTAAAAAGCTCTTGTTCTATAGCAGAAGAAGGTAGTTCTTGGGATATGGTTAATGAAAATGATTTATGGGAAGATGAAGATCTTGATTCAGAACAAGAGGATTACGTTCTTGTTAGGCAAGAAGATATAGTTGAGGGTATTGCCTGCTTCATGGCTGCATACTTATTGTCCCTAAAACAGACTAAGGTATGCTACATTTCCGCTCTTTTTGAATGGAAAGAAGCAAGCTGTTGCATGTTCTCATTGTGCAAACGGAAAAGAGGCATAATTAAATCAAGATTAGCATGCATATTAGTGTGATTTTTTTAATGACTTTTAATTTTTCGGATGTATAGATTTTTTTAGAATTACTCACAATCAGCATCTTGTTGGATTGCAATGATGGTTTGTTGACTGCATATATTTATTTAGTAAGCAATGTCAGCACAGTCATGAAGGGCATCACACTGCATTTTAGAGTCTCCACAGTGCACTTTTAGAGAATATCATGCCAATGATGCCTTTTGCTTTGAATACAAATTGAGAATCATTAGAATTTGTTTTTTATGTATGTGCTCACTTTAACTTGTGTTTACTTACTACTGGGTTTTACTATTTCACTGCCGAGTCCAATTTCAATTGACAAACTGGGTAGGGAAAAACTTCTACTTGACCTGCAAAATATTATTGATTTGCACTTGGATCTTACAATCTTTTCAATTTAAGACCCATAAATATTTAAATGTCACTAAGCAAAAGTCATATATCAGAGGATGAGCCTTAAGGATCTGTTGCGGGTTTCATGTTAAATATTTGCAATCATTTATTGATGATTTGAATAGAAGGGAGTGCATGTCAAATAAAAGGAGGTTACAAAGAAAAAAGATGATGTTATACTTTATTTGAAGAATCGAATGTTTTTTGAATAATTGACCTTTTTTTTTGCAGGATTTGACCCCTAACCAACTCCAGGATGGTAGGTTTGCTTGCCTTCCTTCTTGATCCATGCTTTATCTTTCTTCCAATATCCAATGAGAAATCCAATGAAAATATTTCTTTAGTTATCCTTCATTTGCTCATTCCAAATACATTTTGCACTACTTTTAACAGTTTTTGTTGTTGGAGATGTGAAAATGGAGTTCTGACATTCTCTGAATTCTCTTTTAGCACTTAGCAAGACATTCTCAGTGAAAAAGAAAAAGGGAAAGCTTCGTAAGGCTTGGGATGGAAGCAAAGTTATTTACAATGTGGCATCTTGGGGTGCAACAGCTTTAGGGTAGGTTAAGTGAAATCCCACCTAATCCAATGATTTATATATATCCTTCCTCCATTATGTGGGTTGTCTTGGTTATAGTGTGGCTCCTAGTGTGAAGCATACGCTGTTGTCTAATGGGTTCCTTACCAAGTTCCAAGAATCTTACTTTGCGTTTCTGCATCTTTGTTTGATTTATCAATCAGTGCTACTATATATTTATATTTTCTTTCATTTTTCTTCTCCAACAGGATATACCAAAACCCTGTGATTCTAAGGGCTGCAACGAATGCATTCTGGACTTCGTGTCATGTAATATCAAAGCTTCTATGATTTGCCTGTGCTGCATGGAGTAAAGTCGTGGTGTTAGGATTCTGGGTTGTATTTGTGGTGGTGCTAGCGTGGTGTTCGGCAAGTTGTATAACATTAACGGGACATGTTTCATAACCACTGATTGATTAATTTATCGTCATGATTTTTAATCTTGTAAATATCTCTTTCTTTGTAGCATTTTCAGGGTGCAATTCAAATTCATTTGGAAAAAATCTCATCTTTATTCTTGCAGTTTTGTTTGACTTGAGCATTGACTTATCGTATTGAGTCCCAAAGTTATTGTGCGATTGATAGACTTTAGCACCAGGTTGTGGACAATGTATCTCATTCAAACTTTTCCGTTGACTGTCGCCCTCCATGGGACCCTTGCAAGCAGCTGGACAAAGCAACTTGCACCTGTTGGAGGTAAACTATTAGCAATCCTGCATTATACAGCTAATTAAGTGAAAAACTAGGGTGCAAATGAGGTACATAATTAAAATAAAATATAAAAATAAATGAAGGCAGGTGGCTTTATTTAGGACTCTCGTCACTTGAGATAGTTGCAGGTGGAAAGTAGTTAGGTACCGTACAAGATGCAAGCTTTGTCGTGAAGGGAGGGTCCAAATAAACTTCTTTTAAGGGCATCATGTTTCTTCAATTCAGAGATGTCTTATAAAATGGGTGGTTTGGCAATATGCCTACCATTGAAATGCATAGTAGGTGTTTGGTTTGTTTTGGACAACAAGCGGTTGAGTGCCTTCAGATACCTTTTAATGTATTTCTTAGGTCGGACGACAAGTGGTTGAGTGCCTCCATTTTAATATGCAAATCCTAGCTTAATCCAGAAACAATCTCATTTCAATTGATCACTGCCTCGTACTTTCCTTTTTCCTTTTTTTATTATTTTTTATTATTTTAATTGTTATAATCTCCTTCGGAAAGATGAGCTCAATAACTAGGTAACATTAGCTCAATTAAAAAATGGTTGAGCAAAATTGATACAGGCAAAGCCACTGAAGCATTATAGATAGATTACATAGAAGAGGGTGAGAATCAGCTATGGAAAATAAATAGGAAAATAAAAACAAAACGGGAACCCTCTGAAGAGAGCAGACTCATGGTTCTGGAGCAGTCGAGTTGCTTGCTTCCTATACAAAAAAGTTTGCAGCCCCAGCAGTTATGGAGACTACGTATGCATCTTGATGACCAAAAAGACCCATCTATGTTTCAGCTGGCCAATGAGATCATCCATCATCTTTGTATATGTTCAACGTTTACTTGAGCCCCTGTTTTTGCTAAGCTAAGATATATGCCTCCCCTCTGTGCCCTCTCCCCTTCTATGTACATAAATAGGCTTAGTAGTAGTACGTGTTGTCCTTGTGATTGGGAGCACCATCCTTACAAAGAATTGAACGGACTTCCATCACAGATCTAGGCGGCTCCAGGTCCTTCTCTTGAACTGTATTTCCAAGCAGCTGCTGCATCTGTGAGGCAAAGGTATCATCCAGAATCTGCAATGCAAGGAAACCCCAGATATCAGAAGGGGGAAAAAGTACAGAATGAACGTAAAATGACACAAACCTTCTACTGGATCGCACCTTTTTTTTTTTTTTTTTTGATAATTGGATCAAGCAGTTAAAATAATATATAAATCTGATCAACTTTTAAATTTAGCTGTAATTAGGAACTGACTATATCATTGGGCATATGCATGCAAACTGCAATCTGTTCTAACTGAAATTCAGTATCTAGATTACAACTAAATAACTGAAGCTATAGCACTACTACTCATCAAAGGAAAAAGGATTTGTACTTACAGTTACTGCAATTCGTGAACCTTTATACCATGACCTATTCTCTTTCCTGTTCTCCAAGAAACTTAAAACATCCTGTGACAGAATATATATATATATATACTTGTGAAAAACATTAACCTTGAGACTGAATCTGGAACCTAACATTAGTAAGACAGATGCAACTAGCTTACCTGCCCCAGCCGGTCCCAGTAACCACGACAGATTGCAATGAAAACATGAGTCTCAAAGACCGTATGAAGGTGACTTATTGTGTTTGTCACCTGCTCTTTCAGTGGTTGCATTTTACCCCGTACATCAGATTCCACCACAGTTTCCTTTGAATCTTGAAGAATCTTTTTCAACTTTGTAGCATTCTGTAATTTTGTCTGGAACAACAAAAAGAAAAGGAAGCAAATCAATGACGCAACAGAAATCCCAGCCAAATTTAGATTTTCAGACGGGAAAAATTACTCTGAACAAAAGGAGAAAACATGGCTGCTGCACATAAATGCAGAAGAGCAGATATTTAAGTCTATACATTTATTTGGACTATAATTGTAGGAATGCCCGAGTGTGCGGTCGCTTCTAACTCCAACAAGAACATTACACATGGACTATACGGTGTGCCGTTAGTCATATATATAATCTTGCTGGCATTGTTATGGTAGATAAGCAGGAGGAGGATCCACAGCCTCCAAGTTCGAGGACACACTTACACAACAAACTGTACTTTAAAAGCAAATCGTCTTTGCACATTGTCAAAGATCTTTCATTTATCCTTACGAAAAAAATAGAAAAGAAACACGTCTTCCGTTTAGTTATAGTTTCATCTACTGTTCCAAAATATATATCGTATCTCAATTCATAATCAGTTATCGAATCATGTAAAATCCAAGCAAATAATGTGTGATTTGAGGATGATACCCACATTCTCTGAAAGTTTCTCCACAACTGCTTGCAGATAATTTCTGAACTTGGCTCTCAACATCACTGTTACTTCACTGAGACGCTCTCCAGGAACTGTGTTTCCACCATTAGGGATGCAAGAACCCCAAGACTTGAATTGAGCTTCTATTTTGGGGCGCAATACATCAAGCATCCTCTTCATGGAATTCAGTAGAACTCCCAGCTGGAAAACAACAGAAGACTTTCAAACCAAAAGAATATACCTATCAAAGGAACCTTAAAGATTTGAGAAGTTACAACTGACCTCATCGGGAACTACATAGGGGCATACAGAACGTTTGGCAAGTTTTTGGACATACTTGAGGCCAAATTTCTTGGGCGCCATATTTTCCTTCACTGGTGACAAGACATCTGCATATTGCTTGTCTAAAGCTTCCACAATTGCCTTTTCAACGTCAGCAATAGCCTTTTGTGGAAAACATAGTCCAAAAAACAAGAAGTTTAGTATATATAAATTTTTTTTAATTCCAATTAACATATTGAGCAAAACTTCAATCTTGTCTTTCAAGTTCTAGTGCTACATAAAGGCATTGGATATTTGGTAAAAGATATATATATATATTTTGGATAAGTAATTCAATTTTATTAGAAGGTGCAACCCAAGTACACAGAGAGTATATAAGACTTGAGAGGGATGCCCAATTGGGGAGAAGTTCTAGTGCTACATAAAGGCATTGGATATTTGGTAAAAGATATATATATATATATATTGGATAAGTAATTCAATTTTATCAGGTGCAACCCAAGTACACAGAGAGTATATAAGACTTGAGAGGGATGCCCAATTGGGGAGAAGAGGAAGAACACAAATATAATAATTCTTGAAAATTAGAAAAAATGAGAACTGATGAGAGTTTTGAATGCCAAAGCTTTTAACTCCATCACATTTCTCTCACAATCTTCAAACTCCTAGCATTGCGTTCTCTCCAAATGAAAGATGAATATGTGAGAATGCAAATAGCAGTGTTATAAGATGACAAGGAATTCCTTCATTTTTAAAATTTGTTTCCTCTTTATTTATATGAGATAAACAGCTGTATGAGACAGTGCAGTCCTTCCCTTGACATGCAGGAATAACTTGCTCAATCTTTAAGCCCTTAACCTTGTTTTTGGCACCCAACCTCACTAGTCACTTAAATTAAGCCTACTAATTTTGTAAGTACATGACCAAGCAACAAGGCTAGTAACTAGTGTTACACAATGGCCAGAAATATATAAAACATATAAAAACAAAGTGATTGCAACTCAACCAGCTGTGTACGCTATATGGAGAGAAAGAAATGCAAGATCCCATCATGATCGAGCTAGACATGTGTATACTATCATTCAGGATATCATGTTTTGTGTCCGTGCTAGAATCAATTCCCTCCAAGGTCTCAATTCATCTCAAGAAAATAGATGGCTTCAAAGGTCATGGGGAGTCCTGGAAGAGATATTTAGGAAAAAGTAGAGCAGTCTATGTTGGCTTCTTGAGTTGAGATGGGGTCCTTGAGATCCCCAGATCTTAATAATATTAGAGAAAACCCCACACAAAGTTGATAGTGATATCAGCAACCAAATAAGAAAATAAAGACTGAGAGATAAGGAAACCATCTGGACATACATTCTCCAAGCCAAAAATATATTCTGGCCATCGGCAAATGATAACCTCATAGTCGCTCAAAGTTTCCTTCAATCGGTCATACATGTCATCAACAAAAGGAGTAGTAGAATGTTGTGTCCTAACTCCCGACCATTTTACCTGAGAGTACATAACTTTCAGACAACCCTTGCATGCAGAGATTATAAAGTACAAATTGTGATTGGCAAAAAATTGAAGATTCAAAAATTTTCAAAGAATCATCTGTCATCATAGTCCTCCAAATTTTGGCAAAGATACGGAGTGAATAGCATATATTAATACTGATGTTTAACATATGTACCTTATCTAATTTGCATGACTCGAGCAAAGAGAGACGCTTATCTTGTATCCATACCATAATATACAAGTGGAACAATTCTTTCGCATCAACTCCACCTTTGACAGGGCTGTGAAAGAATGTAAAATTGGGTTAGAACCAAGCAAAGTAATAACAACTATGATAGTAGTCCACTCTTTCTGGTATGAAAATATACTGCAGAAGAAGTAGCATTACCTGATATTCCAGCTGGAAAGATCCCTTTGAAAATCTGCAGTAGTGATAACAAGTTCTGCAACAGGAGGTGAAGGGCCCGTTGGGGGGCAAGCAATGAGGAAAGCACGCAATCTGTTGCAAAGCTCTGTGCTGTAGATGGCTGTAGACAGATTTGGGAGGTCTATAAAACTGCACAATAGATATTAAAAATATTAGAATCCTACTTGTTTGGCATGAGATTGCCAGACAAAAAACCAAGTAAGAAACCATGTAGATAAGCAACAAGAAAATTGAGAACAAGTATGCAACAGTGTGAACTTAAGGATGATGCCAAGACTGTGTTAGCCAATCATATCAATCAAAATATCCAAGTGAGTTCAACATACTTTCAAAAATAAAATAAAATAAAAGGAACTAAAGGAGCTATACTCTAATATATATATATATATATTAAAAGCAATAAATCATTGCATTATGTTTATTTTAAGATAAGAAGGAAAAAATGGAGGCATATTCGGATTCTTTAAGATTGAGTTAATTATTTATCATGTTGTTTGCCCTCTTCAGTGAAATATTTCATTTTTCTGAGAATCAAATTGTTCCATTTAAATTTCTGCAATATTGCATAAAAGCCAAAATTTGCAGCCATGCACTGTCAAATGTGAAATCATACATTTTTAAGTTGAAAATTGGACTTTGCAACTTTTTTTTTTTTTAAAAAAAATCAATACATTACACATGATTCAGTCATGAATATTGTTGCACAACTACATAATTACTCCCATGGTGAAAAAGAGGAATTTGCATGACATTATATTTTTGTAGAATTAATGAATCAACAAATTGATTAGTTGAAAATGTATATGGCTTTTGTATAAAATTTTATTATTAATATTACTTGTGATGGACAGTTCTCTGAATCTAATGCATATGATCAATGCATGCTACAGATCTTACAGATAGAAGAGGAGACACTGCTAAGCATTCAGGTGACAACCTGAGGAACATACCTCGGAAGTATATGTTGATTATGGATCTCAATATCAGTAAAAACTTCATTCTTAATGTTCAAGCACAGGGATATCATCTTCCGGTAAGCAGTAGACATGGTAACAGTGTCCACCAAACTGCCTTCATTATTGTTGGTAACATATTCATCTGTCTCAGTCAAGTGCCTTCTTGATCTCTTCTTTGCAGCAACCTGAGGAGACACTACCTCTAATTAAAACAGATAAATGTAACTCATGCAACATCATAACGAAAAATGTCTGTCAGTCTCTCAGACCTGAAAATAATGGCATAAAGTAGTCTGCGCCTCGGGAGACAAGATGTCATGAAGAAGCGTATATAATTTGACAGCAGGTTCCAGTGCAGGCGCTGCTAGCCCAGTTGCAGGCTTGAAAACCTCCATGATACCCGAGGGCAAGGATTCATCAAGTGACTTGTAGTTCTCAAAAACTAAGGCGAGTATCTGTTCAATTTGATCCTTAGTTTCTCCCAAAATTCGATTCTGATGAGGCAACCAGAATTTATGCAAATTTGTGTTAGAAGAGGTATCAAGATCTGGCAAAGTACAATAAACCAAAAAAAAAAAAAAAAATACCAATATAACAAAAATGTAACTTCAAAAATGAGAAAGATACAATGTAAACGATACAAAACAATAACATCAAGAACCATATAACAATAAGAAACAATTATTGTATGCTTCAAACTTGGAAAGTTCCATCCATACCTCTTGATGACTCAATGTGTTCTTGCTGTGGCCTTTCATAACAACAGGCATTAACAAGTCATACACCAAGGTGAGGCAGTCAGCTGTTGGGGTTGACACATCCATGACATATGAAAGATATCTATTGACAATGCACATTGACACATCAATTCAGAGTAAACAGCCAAAGAACAAAAACTGGTTTTCAAAACTTAATATATTACATGGCCTAATGATGGTATCAATAGAAAGAGGCAATTAACATTAACATCCAATTACCTCAGCTTGGTGTATACATCAGAAACCCCATAGTATGAGGCAAACTCCGTTAAGAGCCACTTCCAAGGACCATGCAACAATAGGTTTCGTTGTTGAAAAAGCTGAACTTTCATAGCAACCTCCAAAACTAGATCATATGCAACCGTTTCTGCGACAGAGCCACACTAGGACGAAAAGGAATAGCATATTATCATCAAGATATTCAGCAAGCCATGACATAATACAAAGAATCCATGTTCCCACTTTCAGACAATGAGTGATTGTTCTTCAAAGAAAATCCCCAGGTTCAAAAGGTGAGGAAAGGTACAACTTCTTTTTTCATTTTTTTTGCTTGGGATATGGTGTGGAAGACTGTATCCTTAATTAAGAAAAATTTAAAATAAATAAATAAATTGTTTACTTGAAAATCTCCCACTATCTTATAGAGGGCATGCGTTTGATTGTCTATAAGAAGATGTAATAGAAACATTGAGACAAATAATACGGCTACTTACCACTCTGATTAAAGAGTTTTGAGCGATAATGATAATTATTGGAGCATATTTCACCATACCAGAAGATACACTATATCTCTATATATTCAACTAAGTTAAATTCTACAGTTATTAACCAAATTGCAAAATTAATTACTCTCTCCATTCCACAATGAATAGCCCAGTTGCTAATGCACAGATAAGTAAGGAAATGCAAACATTTTTCAAACTTTTAACTTAAGAAAAAACTTTTAACCTTGGTGCAATAAGTAACCACAAGGTCATATCTAACAAAATAAGTAGTAGCATGTCTCACAGCCCATAAGAAAAAAATAAAAATAAAAATAAGGTAGAATGTCTCAATCCTGATCTTTCAATGGTCATTTATACTAGCAACCTTCTGCTACATTATGATAAGATTTGCTAGTGCTTCAGATAAACAAATATCTTGTCATGATTCAATTATGACTCAACAGCTTACAAACAACTCTTTATATACCTAATTCAATGGAAGACTATTCCAGTATAGTAACTCACCTTGGGTTGACTATGATCATCTGAACTAGTTGAATAATTTATATACAGCTGTATCTTGCCCACAAGCTCATGTTCTGGCTCACGATATACAGACCACCAGCGTAGCTTGTCAGCCTGCATTCAACTTTAATATCAGCATCATATCTGAACAATTTACACGACCAATTTGTACTTAAAAAGCAAACGTCAGGAACAAGAAACATTACTGGGTCATCAGCAACAGTAGCCACTTGAACAAGGACACGGCCAAACTGCTTCCCCTTGGAATCCTGGATTTCAACTAGTAGATCATCTCCTATACTATCTGGAAAGCTGTAGAGTTGTCAGTCTCTTTCTCAAGAAAATTTAGAATACATAGAATAAACACAGGAAGAGAACATACAAGACATGGGTATCACCAGATCCAGGTTGCATTCGGATTGCGTCATCTTCAGGTGAGCTTTTCAGCCTCAACAGACAAGAGTATGTTTCTGACGACATTTGCAGGTGAAAAAGAAATATTGAGAACAAAAAGAAAGAGAATGGACCAGGTAAAATATTACACACTACTATGAGTGTAAGCTCGGAACAATACATCAATGCAAATACATCATCAATAAAGCAGAGAGTTTGCAATTTTTGATACCTTGCACAGCTTCATATGATGATGAGCTGTTGCGTAGAGTTGTTACGCCTGTCTTTAGGAGTCCAGACACCTGTTTTATATACCGAGTACCAGCATGTACATATGCCAAACTCTGACGTGAAAGAGAACCATTTGCAGGTAGACGCGGTACAGCACGAATCTTTCTTACAGCTTGCCATCCAGAAGAAAGTGTTGACTGCAAATTGGAGAGGCGAAATCGAATGGACTCCAATTTAATTACTGGAGGCCTAAAAGACGTGATACTACAGCCAGTTGGTGGGTCCAGGGCCATTTTCACTTTGCGCACTGCACGATCAACAAGATTTTAGGAAGTCCTTTACCAAGCACTTGAACAACGAGAAAGCATGAGCTAAGATTAATAACCTACCTTGCACCCTCATCTTGCCAATGATTTTCTTAGGCTTTGGAGCAACTCCCTCACTGGCAAGCTCTGAAGTATGCTTCACCAATAATTCATCTTCTGATTGTAATAGCACTTGTCGTAACCTACAAATATATTATGTTAAGACGAGTAAGCATAAAACATTAGAAAATATTGTATGTTATGCAGTATCTACTCCTTGAGAAAACTTCCACAATCTGCATAACTAGCAGAATCTTTCAATGGAAAATAGTTGAATTTCACATGTCAGTATTAAACATGCGGCTAAATGTAGCTGAAAATATTAGCTTTATTGAATCCAATGAACCTTGAAGCCCAGGAAAAAAAATCCCATAAACCTGGAAGTTCCAATTTTAACTTCTGTAAGTTACAGATCTTAATTTGAAAACCATACCAATCTTTTGGTTACAAAATCAACAGATTTCTAGTCTATTCCTGGGTCAATTTACTTTTAGAGTGACTTAAATTTTAAATGCAGAGACATCCAAAAAGCTAAATTGCACAAGTGCAAGTCTGATTAAATATGATCATTACTTTGCAAACCTAGATAAAGCAAGACATTGGCAAAGTAGGGTAGGACAGCACCTCATTACAACATAAGTGCTTGTATGGACTCTAATCCCAGATAGGGCAGGCACGGTGGAAGAATTTATCCAGGAGAGTATTATATCACTTATGAAATTGAAATTTCAACAGGACAGATGCAGCAGTGAGACACAACAAAAATTAGAGGAATATACCTTAAAATAATATGAAAAGCAGATATTACTAATAAGAATGTAAATACAAAAAGCTATCAGGAGCAACTCTGAGTCAAGATGAACAAGCTAACTCAAGAATGGAGCAATTAATCAAAATATCGATAATGAAAATTTGTGGGAAAGGAAAGTAGGGGATGTATGGGGCACAGTAGGAGCATTAAAACCATATATGAGGGAAATGGAGTTCACTTTGATCCAGTGATTTAAGTACTGACTGGTTAAATAAGAAATCTAGATGGGCTTTGCATTGCTGAGGAGAAAATAAACAAAGGTGAGGGTGTCAATATTCCCAATTAGTCATATTAAGAACTATTTTAGCTATTAACGGAACCATGCAAACCTAACAAGAATGGAGCAATTAATCAAAATATGGATAATGAAAATTTGTGGGAAAGGAAAGCAGGGGATGTATGGGGCACAGTAGGAGCATTAAAACCATATATGAGGGAAATGGAGTTCACTTTGATCCAGTGATTTAAATACATACTTCCTGGGTAAGGACAAAGTACTGACTGGTTAAATAATAAAACCAAATGGGCTTTGCATTGCTGAGGAGAAAATAAACAAAGGCGAGGGTGTCAATATTCGCAATTAGTCATATTAAGAACTATTTTAGCTATTAATGGAACCATGCAAACCTAACAATACAAGCAAGTAATGCTTTAGATGTTGGGATAGGTTTAGTGGTAATTGCTAATATATAAATAAGAAAATGCAATTAACTTGGTGCAATAAGATGCAAGAAGAACCAGACTGCTAAGGAAGGCTAGAATCTATAGATCAATAAGAACCTACAGAAATTCAAATTATCATTTCTTACATTACAAAACCACAAATGAAGATTCTTGTTTTTGGCCACAAACATATAAGATATGGCTTATTGTAGATACTGAGGATATAATTTCTTCCTCTCCCCACCTCCCCACTTTCAAATTATAGAAAGTGAAATTTTAGAATATTGTTCTTTACAATGAATCCCTCCACCATCTATGCCTTCTGGTTTCACAGTTTCAGCTTAACAAAGCTTAACAATCCTTATTTCCAGTTCCAGAAAATCATTAAAAAGAACAACAACAACAACAAAACAGCCTGAATTAATGGCATTAAAGATGAACAATAAGAAGAGACTGAACCCACCCAAAAGCATCCCGTAATAGAGCACATTCATTTTCCAAGAACATTGGAGCTTCCATGCATTCCATTGCCCAAGCATGAAGACAAAGTCGCACGCATGCATCATATGCAATCACACCATGCCATGGCCCTAGAGCACTGAATTTAATTTACAAATCAAATATGAACAGTTAATGAACACAATTGATAAAGGCTCTAGATTTATCACCAGCACCATCTACAATTGTTGCGTTGGTTAGAAATACCTCGCATGAAATGTTGGGAGACGAGCTGGATATGAACCTGAAGATGCACCTGCTTCTGAACTGGCTCTAGTTCTGTCATCGGATAATACAACAAAACTGCTTATATTTTCCAAAATTTATGATAAAAACTCGAAAATTCATCATTAAAGCACACAAACAAGCATGGTGCCTAGAAAGAGCTACTGATCACAATTGGAGGGAGCCAGCACTCCATGGTTTCCTTCAAATTTTAAGCAGCTAAATTTTTACCAAATTTATTTCACTTATCCAAAAAAAAAAAAAAACAAAGTATAATGTCCATCAAGTGAATATGTGCTTGTGAGATTCCAAGTTTAATGTGCATTTCAAAAACATGTTTGGTTATGGCTTTAGCCAAAAAACAACCATCAAAGAATGATACAAACCTTACAAACTGGTCAGGATTCCTATTTCCAATATCATTCTCCGGCTTAACGCTGGATGTGCTTTCTAATGTATTTCGACCCTTTTTGGTTGAAACTTCACATGAACCCGCCACACATGGTGTACTACATACTTTAGATGCATGACTTCTTTCAGAAACTTGTTTAATTTCATGAACGGAACCACAAATTGGAGGGGCACTGGGAACATCATCATCTTCATCAGAGAACTTTTCATTCTGCAGGTTTCTCGAATGCAAATCCTGCGAGATAGACCAATTTAGGCAAAGACAGTAAATAAGATTCAATTGACAGAAAGAATGCAAATGCTGAACATGCAAAGAATACAATGGGGATACTATTCTTTAAATCTAAATACACAACATCAACAAATTCATGTATTATTCAACAAACAACAAAAATGAAAAGTAAACTTAATGAAGCATCACAAACCTTTTCAGCAGCACTTTCCGTATTCACCCGTGATGGCACACTGGAAGCATATCCCTCTGAAACATAAGCTCTAGCCCGGGGCACGGCGCCATTGATGCTTCCCACTTGCGTAGTAGAAAATTCCGAGCTAGCAGCAGAATCTGAAGACTCGTCCTCCGTGTAACCATACTGCCCAACTGGGTACCTCCCATTTCCCTTCACCAACCTCTCCGCCACATGGCCTTGTCTCCCTGCTACCGTTTCCATCGACGAACTGACATCAGAGTACATAGAATCACTAGCATACTGTGACCGCCTCTGCGCCAGGTTCCCATGTCTATTAGCAGTAGTACCATTGGGAATTCTATCATCTTGTGGCGACGAATCCAACGAATATCTACCTCCATACACCTCCTCCTCTGAATCAGTGCTCATATCATTTTCAGAATTCGACCCACTCTCATCTGCATCACCCCGTAAAGTTCGAGATACAGGTATGGCATTTGAGGGCAAATGCCCGCTTCTGAATTTTGACGGAGGAGGCAATCCGAATCCCCTGCCAACACCGTTGCGAATGCCGGTAATGGGATCGATTCGAGGTCTCAGACTCGAATTCGGAAATGCACCATCCTTCTGGTTAGAAACGAAACCCAGAAAATTAAATTTTGTATTTTTATTTTTATTTTGAATAAAAAAATTACCAACAATTTAACACACACCCAGATCCTAACACTCTATGAACAAGCAAAACTCACTAAGGAAAATAATGGAAATAATTCACAGAAAATCGAAAATAGCAACAACAGCAACCAAAAAAAAAGGGGGGGGGGGGGGGGGGGGGGGGGGGG
>CM017325.1:33594568-33637205 GCA_006937295.1 Carpinus fangiana
TTTTGTTTTGGTGGGGGGGGGGGGGGGGGGGGGGGGGGGGGGGGGGGGGGGGGGGGGGGGGGGGGGGGGGGTGAACAAATATCACAAATGAAAATAGAACTCAGACAATAAATCTTGCCATCATTTCACAACATGCAATTTTCTCTCAAGAAAAAACAAGAGTTCAACTTATGCAGAACGTGGCGAGAGTTAATTGGGTCCTACAGTTTTTTTTTAATCTTTTTATTTTTTGTAAGTAATCACAAATTCATTAAAAAGTGCAAAGGCACAACCCATACACATGAAGTACACAAGAGAGAAGCCTAGGAAATAGTGGAGAGGAGATCTAAAAAAGTATGAAAATTCAAAAAACAATATGAGGCAGCAGCCCAAAGAAAGTGAATCTTAAAGAACAAATCCTTTTAATATGTACCTATCTTCCTTTGGGTGCTTCTTTCAAAGCCAAATCTATTTGGGATGACATTATTGAGAAGGTTGAGCGTTGTTTGGCTGGCAGTAAGCGGTTCTACTTGTCTAAAGGGGGTAGGGTTACCTTGATCAAGAGCACCTTGTCGAATCTGCCTACCTACTCCATGTCTTTGTTTCCCTTGAGTCTTGTTTGGCTGGCTGTAAGCGGTTGTACTTGTCTAAAGGGGGTAGGGTTACCTTGATCAAGAGCACCTTGTCGAATCTGCCTACCTACTCCATGTTTTTGTTTCCCTTGATCGCTACTCCACAATATGTACCTATCTTGTGGAGAGGTTTGGGTGTAGCGGTCAAATTCTACTTGGTAAACTGGTCCAAGGTATGTTCTCTGATCAATGAAGGGGGTTTGGGGTTTCAAAATTTGCAATGAAGGTATGTCCAATCAAGCCCTTTTGGGAAAGTGGTCATGGCATTGCGCTTATTAGAGAAGGGCTCTTTGGAGAATGGTAGTCGGTGTTAAATATGGTAGTCAAAGGGGTGGGTGGTACTCTAATGGAGTCATTGGGTTAGAAAGAAGGGGTCGGGAGAAGTTTGGGGTGGGTCATTGGAGTCATTGGGTTATATGGGGTGGGTCTTTGGAAATTCATTAGAAAGAAGGGGTCGGGAGAAGTTTGGGGTGAGAGATGACTCTATGATTAGTTTTTGACACGACATGTGGTGTGGGGAATGCCTCCTTAAGGTATAGTTTTCGGAGTTGTTTAGCATTGCCTACCTTAGGGATGCTTCTATGGCAAATCATCTTTAGTTCTCTAATGGCTCTGCTCAGTGGAACATTAATTTTGTTAGAGCAGCGTATGATTGAGAGTTGGAATTATTTTCCTCATTTTTTGATCAATTGTATGCCATAAATTTGGAACAAGAAGGGATACAAGCTTTGTTGGAATCCCCCCGAGAGAGGGTTGTTTGATGTAAGAACTTTCTATAATGTCTTAATCCTCAATGTTAGCACTCGCTTTCCTTGGAGGTGCATTGGCAGAGTAAGGCCCCTTTGAGAGTGGCTTTCTTCACTTTGGTCGGTTGCTTTTAGGTGAGATCCTCACTTTGTAAAACTTAAGAAGTGGAATACCATTATGGTATATTGGTGCTGCATGTGTAAGAGTGGGGAATCCGTTGACCACCTCCTACTCCATTGCGAGATAGCTAATGCTTATGGATCTCCATTTTTGGTTTATTCGGGTTAGTATGGGTAATGCCAACACACCTAAATTTTGACCATAAAAGATCCCGCTTCTAAATGTATCAAAGTGAACCTAACCAAAAAAAAAAAGTATCAAAGTGACCTACAATTCACATTTGATTTTACATTCCTCTCGAGATTGAATCACTGCTATAAGCAATCATGAGTTCAAGTTATTCAATTGACAAAAGTTTATGGAATAACAATTCACATATTCCAGTTTAGTGGATTCCAACCACACCAACTTGTCAATCAAAAACTTTACTTCCATGATCAAGATAGATCATCATGATTAATATGTTATAACCTTATCTGATGAAATGCCCAATCTCATCACCAACTATGAACTAAACAAACAAGAGCGGTATCATATTACAAGAATGATTAAAAAGAAAGATCCAAGGCAATTCTTACCACAGTGTTTCTATTCGCCTCATCCATTATCGATGCACCAGCAAGCATTTCTCTTATGTCAATTCCCTGTAGATTGCATATAAATAACCATAAAACATAGAAGGATAATGACAACAAATTCTGAACTCAAGTCTCACGAACCTGAAGTGCTGCTGGAAGCAGACCAACAGCGGACATTTCAGATGTCCTACCACCCACCCAATCAAACATAGGGAATCTAGCTAACCAACCCTCTATTCTTGCAGTGTTGTCTAACAATGAATTTTCTTGCGTTATGGCAACACCCTGAAAAAATACATTTTTAAATAAGCATATCACAAATTTGCAGTCAAATTAACCAGGAGAAAATTTTCAGGCATAGATGTAGGTCTCCATCAAAGTAAGAGCCAATCAGACCTCGAAAGGTAAGAATCATTGCTCTAGATAAGTCTGCTAAGTGATTCATGCACTGTGGCAGCAGATTTGCAAGTGACACAGTCTTAAAGTCCGAAAACAACGAAAGGTTTGAAAAAAAAAACTTTTGGCTAGGGTTTTACTAGAGATTTCTAGTATAAACAATGTACAATCAAGGGTATCTACACCTCTGATCATCTACCATATTAGTGTTGGAAGCTAACGGGTAAGACTTCCTCATGCATAACCATATTGGTCAGTTGAAAACAAGGCAAATGACAAAAATTGAAGAATAATAGAAGTTCACATGGTAATGACCAAAATTAGATGCAAGTACAGAGTATTTCCACTCACTCATACATGCAAATTAATCCACATTTAGCTAGTGCTAATGCCTTGCAATATCTTATTTTGTGACACTACATCAGAATTATCACCGGAAAATTATTTTGATTTGTACTATGAAGCAGGGTATATTAATTAAAGCAGAAAGAAAAACCTGAGATCAAAACCTGTTTTGCAAATTCCAGGCCAGCTTCACGAAAAGCCTTCTGTACTTCCAATAAACCATTTCTAGTTTCAGGAGTGCCTCCGCTCTAAGAAAAATAGATATTTTACATTATATAAGCAACAAACCTTACAGCATAATCCAGAACAGCAGTAATTAAGAATGCAGAACACATTTTAAGGAAGGATAATTTCCATGCAGACCTTTGAAATCACTATTACAAGTGTAGATGCCAGCTCAGGGCCAAGCTGTGCAATCTGATGATCAATTCCTGCTGGATCCGTATTGTCAATGAATCTTATCTGCCAATAAGACAATAAAATATCATCTGCACATTCAAAAAGAATAAAAAATGACGGAATAGAATCAATTTGATTTAACAAAATTGTATAGGTCCCCCTTCCCCCTCCCCTTGGGGTCAATTACTTATCAAAAAAAAAAAAATACAGCATTGTATACTTAGGTTAAAACATTGAAAAATGGAGTATTCACCATTCCTTCAGCGTGTATATATTGTAAACTAGCCCTTACTCAGCATGAGGAATAGAAACAAGCCAATGGGTAGCTAGGTTATATGATATAATTCAAAAACCGACAACTAGGGCACTCCTTCATGTGGCGTGTAGTATATCTACCAGATGAGTACTCATGATAAATACTTCTCAACCAAATATTGAACTTCTTGAAGTCTTCTATTTACTTCAAGTTTTCATTATAAAATTTGTTCAACCTGCAAAGTAAGAGCAATATAGAAAGAGTTTTTTTTTTTGGTGGGGGGGGTTTACAAAGTAGGAGAGAGAAAATCACGATTCATCAAGAAAAGACAAAGCAGGCAAAAAAATCTTCTTCAACATGCATATGTCATATCCTGCACACGGGGGTATGAAATAATGGAAGATATAAGATGACAAACAGTGCGGGGGGGTAAAAATTCATCACAGTTACACATTATACTTCCAATGTGGGCAATTAAAGAAGAAGCAAAAACATCACCACTAAAGATCCAAGTAAAAGGGCCTCACATACCTTTAGAGGAGGATTATCAGGTGCCAATGCCTCTGCAACAAACTGTGGTCCAAGAGCTGAACCTCCAATTCCAACAGAAAGTACTTGAGTAAAGCGACCTTCTGGAGAAGATGGGGGCTTGATCTGCAGTTTTGAATTCAATCAAACAGCACATCAGACAAGCTGCCAAAGTAGACACCATAAAACAGAAAGTATTGAGGTGCCATCTCATTTATCAGAAGTTTAGCGCGCATTTAAAAAACATGCAATAGATATCTTAAACCTAGAGCAAAAAATAGAAATGAGAGCCCAATTCCATTCAACACATCCTGAATATCATTCAGCATTCCCAACCCACCAGGTGGTGTACCATTTTTTTTTAATTAATAGAACATGATAAACACAATGAAAACTCTATCAAGTTTCTAGCAATAACTATTCATACAAAACCAACCTTGCATCAAAAATTGACAATAAGAAAAGAACAATAGAAGGGAAAGTCAAAGACAAACTGACCTTACCGCTGACGATGTCGTCTGCGAAGTCGCAAAGAGAGTCAAGAGTCTTCTCAATCTGCAACCTCAAGAAGGAGTTTGGCGCGAGCTTGGGGTTCCTGAGCCAGTAGTGGCCGACCATGCGGGATTCGTCCGGGTTCGCAATCGCACCCTTCTCCAGCTCCTCCATGGCGCGGAAGGCGGCGACGAACCGGGGTTCCATCTCCGCCACGAACTCATCCGTGAACCCGACCCGGCTCACGTCCAGGTACAACCCCAGATCCTTGTGCTGGTAAAGCCAGTCCACGTACCTCCTCCACAGCGCACGGGGGTCTTTCTCCAGCAAACCCTTCTTCGTCCCCTTCAGAACCCCGTCGCCGGTCTTCGACAGCTCCGTCGAAACCTCCCGAGCAACTGACTGAGGCGGCGCGAGACACAGGCTCCGATCGTCAAGCCTGGAGCGAGCTGGGAATGCGACCGAGTCTCTGCGGAGCGAGTTCACGGGTTTGAGGAGGTGCGTTCGGGGCTTGAGAGATGGGGAAGAGGAGCAAATGCCTGAGATTGAAGCCATTAGACAAGAGCGAGCGAGCAAACGAGCGATGATCACGATGCTTAGATGTCTGCGATCGCTACTACTAGTCCCCCATGCCTGGCTTTGTTCGATTTTTTTTTTTTTTTTTCTCTGAATTTTCTCAGCTGAAATGGTTTTAATTTTGTCTTCTGGTTCAGGGTGACATGGTTCACACATTGATTGGTAGGTGTTTCATATCAAGTTGACGGAAATGGGCCTCTGCCGATTTCTATTTTACAACAATACTGCCTCGAATATTCCTCCTCCTACTCTGTTTTTTTCATTATAATCTGTTGCGTCGTTCGTTGTAGTGCTTCTTCTTTCCAGTTTGGGCTAACTACTCCTTGCTGGCGGACATAACTAACAAACACATATATGGTACGAGAAATCCGATTTCTAATACACATTTTTAAGTCCATATTTTTAAGGAAACTTTGTTTAATCTTCTGAATTTTTATTATTTTACAAGTTCAAAAAATTATTAATTTAGTGTATTTAATTTTAAAAAGTTTACAATATCATCCTTCTTATTTTCTGTTAAATCCAACTAGAGGTTTTGAAAAAACTCTTGTTTTTTTTTTAATATTTAATTAATGTAGCTTTATTAATTTACAATTAACTTTAGGGGGTGATTGTAATAACAATAAAAGTTTATGGGGTTAAGTAAAATTTCTCATATTTTTAAGTGCATAGTTCTTAAGGTGCCTTTGAAAAACACCATTAGATTCAAAATTTAGTGGTAATTTTCACTACTATGTCAATGAATGCACAAAATATACTCACGAGAGTGCATGTAGCATTGATATTTGGGGGGTAATTCTTACATTCTAATTATATGAGCTTAAGGAGTGCAGCTCATTAATGAGATTGGGTTATTTTAGTTAAGAGAAATGTTATAAACTATATTTTTAGGGGTAATTATCTTTTGCCCCCATAAACTACAGGGTCTTGACATTTTTTTCCTATGAACTATCAACTATGACACTTAACCCCATCGAACTACCAACTTATGACATTTTTCCTCCTTCCGTCAGTCAAAGATATTAAATCTAACGGTCAATGATTATGTGACTTGCATGTACCATTTTTTATTTATTTTTTCATTTTTGCCCTCACTTCATATTAATGAACCACAATTGGCCACGTGTAGGGTTTAACAATTAAAAAAAACCAAAAAAAAACATAGGACCGCTACTCAGTCATATCAGTCGTCATTCTCCTTAAGCAAATTCCTATTTTTTTCATTCTCTGTCTCGTCCTGTTCCTTCTTCCTTCAACCCGATTTTTTTTTTTTTTTGTCAAGCCGAATTGAGGTGTAGTGAAGCAATATCTGGGGTTTGAAAAACAAATAAAAAAAAATCATCTCCTCAAGCCTCAAATTGAATTCCGCTTTTGGTTTCTCTTCTCCCTCGTCCTCTACCTTCGAGCCGATTTTTTTTTTTTTTTGGGTAGTTTAAAAAAATTTAATGGCATTTTTGTCTATAGGAATGAGAAGATATTTTCAGGGTTTAAGAGAGTATAAGTGTCATTTAATTGATCTGAAGTGAGGGCAAAAATAAAAATAAAAAATAAAAATGGCACATGCAAGTCACATGATTATTTACCGTTAGATTTAACTCCTTTGACTAACAGAATGGGGGAAAGTGTCATAAGTTGGTAGTTTGATAGGGTCAAGTGTCCTAGTTGGTAATTCATTAGAGAAAAGTGTTAAGACCCTGCAGTTCATGGGGGCAAAAGGTAATTACCCCATATTTTTATCTTACGATTATTTCATAATGTTGATGTGGCAATCATAACTTTTGGATTAGTCATTAAAATAAATAATAATAAATCAATAATTAGTTATGATTGCCATATCAGCACTTTTAGATCAAAATGTAATATTAGCACTACATAGACCAAAACACCTTAAAACCATAAACATAAATATTTGTTTATCTTAAAGTTTTATATATGAATAAAATGGTTAGTCTAATGGATTAGTTACCAACATTAATACTAGAGAGCAAAATATCCACAAAAACAAAATTATATTTTGTACTAATTTTACCTATTTCATTAAAAGGATAATTTTAACAAAATAATATAGTCCTAATCCTAAAACCCTAGCCACCCTTCAACCCTTGTTGCATCAATGCAACCACAGTAATAGGTTTAGGCAGATGAAGTTGTACCTAATTGTCCTAGACTTTACTACAATTACCATGCTCGCCTCCAATGTGCTTGGCATTACACTACTCTCAAATCTCAACTCATCCCATTGAGCGCTCAAATTTCCACATTTTTTTCTTAGACCCATATGCCCGGCAAAATTAAAATATGAGCAATTAATAGTGCTGCACAATTGAACGAATTAGGATCCTCTCCAGTTCACTTGAATGGGATAATATCCGGCCAACTAAAAATATGTACATTAATATTTATAACTCCCACTAACCGGACATTTTAGAGAGTATGTAGTAATTTATGGGTTAATATTATCTAAATTGCATCAAAATTTCATGAGATTCCAAAATTCAATCTTCCATTTTGATTTACTAAACAAAGTTGCGTATAAATTGCTTCTGATCTATAACAAGCAAGAGCACATGCATTCAAAAGAAACCTATCCCTTTGTCACTCACTTGATTCTTTACTTGGTGTGTTTGTGTACACTCTAAAGTTCTAGTATGATCTTAGATTAAACCTCCACCATACAATAATAAAACTTAATTAGTCATTGGTGTATATACAAAAAATAACTATTAAAGAGAAACATATAAATTTTGATACAATTTGATTAAACTTAATTAGTGATGAACAAAAACACATATGCTAAGAATTTCACATTTTCATTTACTTGATGAGTGAGTAAATATTGGACACCGATAATAGAAAATAAATATTGTAAAAATAAAAATAAAAAACAGAACAATACTCTAAACAATCATTTAATGTAAGCTTTTTAGTTAATAAATATATTAAATATGCAAAAAAAAAAAATCATAAATATTTTTTTAACTGTAAAAGTAATAATTTGATGGATTTTTTTGTTTTTTATTTAGAAAATGCATCACCATTATAACTATATGTCCATAGGGAGTAATTTTAGAAATTCCTTTTATGTTACTTTTGTTTTTATTTAAAAATGATATGATTATTAAAATTACTATTTGATTAAAATTTTATAATAATCAATTATAAATTTAATAATAATTTAAGAGCCACATAAAAAATACAAAAAAATAATACAAGAAAGATATGTAGTAACAAGAAAGATTTGTAATACTCGTTGGCATGAATCGGAGCGGATATAATTCAAATATTTGATGTTTCTCTTTTTATCTCGCATGGGGTCATCTAGAAATTCCCAGAGTAAAGAAAAGAGATAGAAGTTTGGAGCTTCTAGAGTTGTCAACACTCGCGGCACGCCGATAGGCGATACGTAGGACCACCGACCACCTCAGAGGATTATCCCCTCCAGAAACCTCCGCAATTCTGTATTTTCACGGTTTCCCTCTCTGCCTGGTTAGTCGAAGAATACACAACATGATTTGGGACGAGTGGGACGACAATGTAACCGACCACGAACATTCCGACCAAGACTCCCACGTTAATTTCGATTTCGTCTCTGCATTGTCCAAGCCCAAGGTTTATGCTTCTTCCTAATTTTTTTTTTTGTCGGTTACATTTCCGTATAATTTATTTTTATTTTACTGTAGGATTACTATAAGATATTGGAGGTGGATTATGATGCTACAGACGATGCCATTCGATGCAATTACATCCGCCTAGCGCTGGTTTGCGTTTAGTTTATTATTTTTATAATTAATTATTATTATTTTTTTTTTGGGTGTCGCATGCGATTTTAGTAATAAGGTAATCCTTTAATTTGTGCCTGAACTTGCTTTATGCAGAAATGGCATCCGGATAAGCAAAAAGACGAGGACAGCGCGACTTCGAGATTTCAAGAGATAAACGAGGCCTACCAGGGTCAGTCTTCGTCTTTGACTGTTTTAAGCTCTTTTTTTTTTTTTTTTTTTTGGTGTATATTAACGTTATAAAGTTTGATGCATTTGCTCATGTTCATTGCTGTATATTGAGGTGCACTGTGTGATGTGATGGCATAATTCGTGGCATAAACTTTGTTCTAAGGCTTTGGATTTTTATTTTTGTTTTGAATGTTTGCATTTTTAGAGAGTAAGAGATAAACTAGGTATATGTCTCTTTAGCTTTGTTCATGGTGTATTTTATCTCAGGAAGAAGGGGTTTATGGACACCACATTCCATTAAGAAGGAAATTTAGAGTGGCATGATTCATTGTGCTGGTAGGGTATTTGATTAGGAATACAATCCCAATATAGGTGCATATTTTATCTCATGGACACTTGAAGGAGCTAGATGTTAAATATAGCTAGGTACGAGTCAGAAGTGACTTGTTTTACCAACTCCTACAGGTTTTACAGATGGTCAGAGGATTACTTGATCTGTATTTTTGGGGGGCTGTGGGGTTGGGGGTGGGATGTTCCTGGTTGTGTTTTTCTTGAGTCTATTTGTGATGATAGGGAAGGTTTGATTTTGGTGAAGGAAGTGTGGGTTTGTTTGCTTTTGCGGGCTAGATTGCTGTTCAGGGCATGTTTTAAAAGCAGTGTGGTGGAACCCCACATCTGAAGGATAATATTAACTCCTTTCGGGTAGGAGATACCACAATAGCTCATTTCGAGTAGGAGAGACCACAAAACTCCACTCAGGGCGGGAGAATACCACAACTTCTTTATTAATCTTTCATAATCAAAACTATTGCTATGACCTCCTATTTATAATCTAAGAATTACAAAATAACATAGACTAGAGATTCTAAGTAACGTAGGACTCAAACACTAAGTAACGTAGGACTAAGACTCTCTAGATATTAAATAAGAAAGCAACTAATAGACTCCTTGGTGCAAGTAAATAACAAAATACTAATAGACTCTTTATTGTGGTGGAACTCTATCACAGTGGACCATGTTTGATGATATGGCTGACAAATATATCAACATATGTTAGTTACTTATCAATATATGTATATATACAACATAGGTTATATGCAAAACTTGGTGAGCGGTGGCTCTTGCATTTTGTGAAGAAAGCAACCAAATAATTTTCATGATTTTGAGCGCTGAGCTGTAGGTGTGATACTTGAATTTTAGGTATATTTGTACATGAATGTCCACAATGGTGGAAACTGCAAAGCTTCTGTTCTTGGGGACTCTGTGGTGATTACTGCTTAGCAAGGGTGTAAGATTTGTAGAGTTTTTTTTTTGGTTGCGGTATTCATTATGCTTATATGGAATTTGCTCAGTTTTTCTTGGGCTGTTAAGTGCAAGTTTTCTGGGAAGCACCTTTTGGAAATGACATGTAATCCTAGAAATGAAACTCATTTATTTTAAAAGGGTATGAAAAATGACATGTAAATGAAAAAAATTGAAGGAGAGACATGGCAAAGACAAAAAAGTTGAGTGAAGAAATGGCAAGAGAAAATGTGGGGAACTTGATCCTATTGCAAAATACATATCACACATCTTTTTTGTGCATTGCCCAGTCAGTCCTTGGGTTGAGAGTGTTTTATGTATCTCAATGTTTCCAATGCACTTATCAAAAAGGTTTTCTAGGAACCACCTTTTGGAAATGTGGTTTTTTTGAATCTTTTAGATTCTAAGAGGTAGCTCAATTGGTTGGGGGCCATATCTTATGAAGCAAAGGTTACTAATTCGAACTTCTCCTCTCCCCTCTCTCCCTTCTCTCCCTTCCATCTCCTTGTGGTAAAAAAAAAAGTTATCAAAGAGTAATGGGTAACAAATTCTTCATGTCTAACAAAGTTTGTTCATTCTATTGAACAGTTTTGAGTGATCCTGTCAAAAGGAGCGAATATGACCAGAAAGGGATGCTTTATGTCTATGATTATAATATAATCGTGAGTGTTTCTCCCCTTTCTCTGTCCCTGAAAAATGTTTGTTTTTATTTTATGTACGTTTATTCACACTGTAATTTATCATTTGTTGGCTGCAGGAGTATCTCAACCGTCACAAAGGCCTTATATTGACATGCAATGGTCTTGGGATAAGGCATTCAATATGGTAACCGGAGATAACATGCAGAGATTAACCTTTCAGTACATCTCGGACAAACTTTCATGGTGCCATTTGGGGGGTTTTGTATTATCATGTTATGCTCGTTTGCAAATGGAGAACTTACCAACATCTTGCAACATCTTACCCGTCCATTTTACCTCTACTTGGAGGTCTGTTGATTATGTATCTCCTTTTTTTTTTTTTCTTCGCCCCTCTGTAATGGCTGAGTGGAAGGTCTTCTATGCCCTCCCTTGCCTAGTTGCCTGTACTGTATATCTAATGCTGGATATAATTAACAATGATGTTACTGTTGAACCAAAGTAGCCCCATGTTATTTGAAGTTATTCTTTCCATTTGTTTGCATGTTTTTCACCTGCTCCTTGCATCTAAATTGGGGCTTTTGCAACTCATTTGCCAATGCTGATAATAGAATGAGGGAGGCTGGAGGCTGGAGGCTAGATGTGATTTATCATTATATTACTTTAACCGGAATGTGGCACGAATCCGTCCACAAATTGGAGGGAAAGGGCTTTTAATTTGCGATGGAAGGAAAGGGCTCTTAATTTGCGAATTTAAAAGGTTCAATTTAAAAATAATAATTTTAAAATGCGTGCTTAAAAATTATTATTTTTAAAAATATATGCTATTTTTTTTTCATTTTTTATCCATTTTTTTAGTTCACCATTTAAAAAAATATTGAATAAGATGGACGAGAAATAAAAAATAAAGAATTTAATCCAGTGCCGAATGCAGTGCGGGCGCTGGACAATGCAAAACAAATAATTTTGTTCATTTCGCTCGACCCTCTCCTCTAGTATTTCCTTCTTCTCTCTTCTATACTCTCCCTCTCTACAACAAAGGAGGCCCTCTTCCACTCTCGGTGAAATCTGCATTTAATCCCTCACTCTGAGCTCAACTCTAACCCAATTTCTCTCTATCCCTATCGCAGTCGAATTGGGTCTGAGTCACCAAGGTGATCGGACTCGGTTGGAGCGCCAGATAATTGAGGTGTGAAACGCTGCATTTTGGGTGGGGTATAGTTTGGGATTGATTCGAGCGAGAGGACGACGACAGAGAAAGAGGAGGTTTAGCAATGGATGCTGATTCTTGGAGCCCTGAAGCAGGTCTATAGCACACCTTTTTTATGTAATTATTTTTCAACTACTTTCAATTGCAATCAGTGCTTTCTGACATTTAATAATCGTGGGCAATTGGGATTAGAGTCCTAAATTCCATGGTTGAACTGAGAAACTATTGGAGAGTGTATTTTTGGAGAGTGCTGGGATTCTGGGACTTTAGGATCAGCATTGAGACGAACAAAACTTTACAAGAAGAAGAATAAAAGGTTTAGTTAGATTGGCGAGCAAGCCATGCTGATGTTTGAATCATCTTGTTTCCTGTTGTCTGTTTGACAGTTTGAAGGCATCTTAGATTATTAAAGATGGTTCCTAGGATTTGCCCACTGATTCTTTGTATGTGCTCTGCTAGATGTTCATTTTATGGTTTCATTAGGTTCCAACTGTTCTTCCTGAGATGGAAATTTCATGTATGCATTCATGCTGCAGCTTGTAATGCATTAGGATGACTCTATATTTATGTATCTTTTCTCTATGATTTGTCTCTTGTCTAGATATTCTTGTTCTTTTTATAATTAGCTTATAACATTTATATGCAGGCCAGGCCACTGCTTGCTTTGATTCTTCATTTCTAGTGCTACTTTTTACACCAGCTTATGAAATTAGTTGCTCTACAAAAATAAAAACTAATAGATTCTCTACTTCTTCAGATGACAGGGCTGGATGAAAACAGAAATGGTTTTTATGAATTTTGTTGCAGCATCTTTTACTAGGCGCAGGTGGTTCTCCTCCTCTCCCCCTTCAGCACCATCATCTTCACTTCCATGGATCTCTCCTCTTCAATTGTCAAAAGCCACTTTGCCCAAACCAGACCCTCCAACCGAACCCTCTGTAGAAGTTCAAAAGAAATCCAAGTATATCTCTCACGAATATGCCATCAACCTAATCAAACGTGAGAGAGATCCACAACATGCCCTGGAAATATTTCACTTGGTAGCAGAGCAAAAAGGTTTTAATCACAATTGCGCAACTTATGCAACTATCCTCGACAAGCTCGCCTGGTCCAAGAAGTTTCAGGCTGTTGATGCAGTTCTTCATCAAATGACTTATGAAACTTGCAAAATTCACGAGGGTATATTCCTTAATCTTATGAAGCATTTTTCAAAATCCTCTCTGCATGAAAGAGTGCTTGAGATGTTCTATGCGATCCAGCCAGTTGCTCGTGAAAAGCCCTCTCTCAAAGCCATCAGCACTTGTCTCAATCTCCTAGTTGAATCAAACCAGATTGATTTGGCACGACAGTTACTCTTGCATTCAAAGAAGAAGCTCGAATTGGAGCTTAATACCTGCATTTGTAACATCTTGGTTAAGCACCATTGCAAGAACAGGGATCTTGAATCTGCCTTTGAAGTTGTTAATGAAATGAAAAAATCCAAGATTTCCTATCCTAATTTGATTACGTACTCAACCCTGATGGATGGTCTTTGTGAAAGTGGAAGACTCAAAGAAGCTGTTGAACTGTTTGAGGAAATGGTCTCAAAGGATCAGATCTTTCCTGATGCACTAACTTACAATGTTTTGATCAATGGGTTTTGCCATGGAGGGAAAGTTGATCAGGCTAGGAAGATAGTGGAATTTATGAAGAGCAATGGATGCAATCCAAATGTATTCAATTACTCAACCCTGATGAATGGATTTTGTAAGGAGGCAAGACTGCAAGAGGCCAAGGAGGTTTTTGATGAGATGAAGAGCTTTGGTCTGAAACCGGATACAGTTGGCTACACTACTTTAATCAATTGCTTCTGTAGGGCTGGGAAACTTGACGAAGCCACGGAGTTGCTCAAAGAGATGAAGGAAAAAGAATGCAAAGCCGATACTGTGACTTTCAATGTGATACTTGGAGGACTGTGCAGAGTAGGTAGGTTCGAGGAGGCCCTTGATATGCTTGCGAAACTTCCCTACGATGGTATTTATCTGAACAAAGCAAGTTACAGGATTGTGTTGAATTTCTTATGCCAAAAAGGGGAGTTGAACAAGGCGGCAGAATTGTTGGATTTGATGCTGGGTAGGGGGTTTCTGCCACATTACGCAACTTCAAATGAGTTGCTGGTTCGCCTTTGCATGGCCGCAATGGTGGATGATGCAGTTATTGCATTGCTTGGATTGGTAGAAATGGGGTTTAAACCAGAGCCTGACTCATGGACTCATGTGCTTGAACTGATTTGCAGAGAAAGAAGGCTGTTGTCTGCATTTGAACTGCTTGATGAATTGGTTGATCCCATCAACTAAATATTGGAAGCAACAAGAAAATTGAATCCTTGGTATGACAAGGACGCAGATGAAATCAGGGGTAGATAATGTTAGAAAAGAAACAGGCGGCAGCCCTTTTGACCGATTTTGTAATCTTTACCCATTTAATCAACGGTTGGTTAGAAATTGTCGTGTATTATGAGGTGATACGCATTCTATAACAAAGCTTGCACTTTGGGGCTTCCTTAAGAGCTGAAGTTAATTGACCAAATGTTGTACAATCGGTATAGACATCAAATTGACTACTTCAACAATGAATTGAATTCATTTAAACTCATTTTCGGTTCTTTTGCTTAATTCGATTAACCCTCCTACCAAGCTGCTGGACGTCAGTCAGTGTATGGTGATGCGTGAGGGCACCAGCCACCGTGTGGTGGTGAGTGGAAGTGGTTTTGAATCTTTAATACCATGTTAAAAAAAAACAAACAAACAAACGTAGAAGTTAATTTTGTATTTCTAAATGCATATTAAATGGGCAAAATTCACTTTAGCCTCCTGATGTTTCAGGGGTTTTTCAATTTAAACCCCAAAGTTTAAAAAGTGGCAGTTTATTCCCCCAAAGTTTCAAAAACTTGCAAAACAGACCTTCCGTCAACTGTTTCCGGCAACTTGGACGGAATCCGACCCATGTGCATGTCACGTGACTTATTAATGACCAAATTTCCAATTTTAGCCTCACCCACATCCAACGTCGTCGTTTTGTCATGACATATTTACTATCACCCACACGTCGTCGTTTTATCAAGATTTTGGTACGGCTTCATGGTTCTGGTTTTTCTTTTGTTACACTATGGACACACAGAGATGGACACACAGAGAGAGAGAGAGAGAGAGAGAGAGGAGAGGAAAAGTAGAGAGAAAGAGAAAGAGATGTGTGGGTCTGGAAACAAGTCACCGGCGTACTTGGAGAACACACCAGAGCCGCTGGTAGCCCGGTGCCGTAGGAGTTGAAGCTCTGGTCCACCATGTTGCCGGGGGTGTAATTGACGAAATTGTCCTTGTGGCTCGTCAAGTCTCAATTGTACCGGTGAAACGAGTTGACAGGGATGTTCTCGTCGCTTGAGTGTTCTGGAACGAGTCGGTCCCATTGAGCCGATCCGTGCCGTAATTGGTGAAGTTCTGGTCCGAGTACCCTACAAAGGTGGTGGTGACGTCGTTGGACGTGGAAGACGGGGTGTATGTTACTGTAGATGGGCTCTGGTCCACCACGTTGCCGAGGGTCTCTGGAAGACTATTCTTCCGGTCTTCCGTAAGAAATCCAAAAAAATATCATTCATGAAAGTGAAAAGTATTCAACGCCATAAAAGATAATAAAAGAATAACATATAATAAACAAACAAAAAGCCCAAAAAAAAATTGCAGTGCATGAATGCCTGTAACACGTGTTCATATGTCACGTAGCATGACACGGTGACACCGAACTCAACACCCAAGTGTCACAGAAGCTGGGGCGTAAGAGCTTGACCACACCACCTGGCAACAAAAACATTCAAGAATGTCCTTCTCCATCCCACACGTGTAAATTCAAAAATCCCTGCCGTCATGTTCAAGAAGTCCCTGCAAGAAAAGGTTGAAAACGACAAGAGCTTGAATGTCCCTGCTGTCAACAAAAACATTCAACGACGTCACCACCACCTTTGTAGGGTACTCGGACCAGAACTTCACCAATTACGGCACGGATCAGCTCAGTGGGACCGACTCGTTCCAGAACACTCAGGCGACGAGAACATCCCTGTCAACTCGTTTCACCGGTACAGTCGAGACTCGACGAGCCACAAGGACAATTTCGTCAATTACACCCTCGGCAACGTGGTGGACCAGAGCTTCAACTCCTACGGCACCGGGCTACCAGCGGCTCCGGTGTGTTCTCCAAGTACGCCGGTGACTTGTTTCCAGACCCACACATCTCTTTCTCTTTCTCTCTACTTTTCCTCTCTCTCTCTCTCTCTCTGTGTGTCCATAGTGTAACAAAAGAAAAACCAGAACCATGTAGCCGTACCAAAATCTTGATAAAACGACGACGTGTGGGTGATAGTAAATATGTCATGACAAAACGACGACGTTGGATGTAGGTGAGGCTAAAATTGGAAATTTGGTCATTAATAAGTCACGTGACATGCATGTGGGTCGGATTCCGTCCAAGTTGTCGGAAACAGTTGACGGAAGGTCTTTTTTGCAAGTTTTTGAAACTTTGGGGGGGTAAACTGCCACTTTTTAAATTTTGGGGTTTAAATTGAAAAACCCCTGAAACATCATGGGCTAAAGTGAATTTTGCCCATATTAAATTGTACAATGGTCAGAATTATAGATGCTAGTGAAAAAAAATGAAAATACTATAAACATAACATTAAGAATTAATACAAATTGATTTACAACAATTATGGTGAAGATTTAAGTATGAACAAGAAAAATCATTATTAGATTTTGGATGGATCTATTTAATCTTTGAGCTGTGAGGTGAGGATATAAGGTCCAACCAGGGGGAAGATCAAGAAACGGCGTCGGAGAGAGTTGACGGTTGGGCTCCACCTCTGCCACTGACGCCTGTAAGGCCCAACAAGGCCCAAACTCTATCTCTTTCTTTCAGTCCAATTCTAAGAGTTATCATTGGCCGAAAAACGCGCACGGCGCACGCACACACACACACAAAAAGGTCACAAAATACCTCTTTCAAAAAAAAAAAAAAAAAGGTGACAAAATACCACTTTACTCTCCCACTCGAATCCAACGGCCACCACTCCACTCACACAGTACTCTCACATACACCACACCTCTCATATACACCGACCAGAGCTGTCCCTCTTTCTCTCTCGCCCCACAAGCCTCAACCCCCCTCTCTCTCTGTCTCTCTGTCTCTGATAGCCGGTGACAATGGCGTCCACGATTCCTGAAAACCTAAGCCGAGAGCAGTACGTGTTCCTGGCGAAGCTGGCGGAGCAAGCGGAGCGCTACGAGGAAATGGTGCAGTTCATGCAGAAGCTGGTCCTGGGGTCGACCCCGGCATCTGAGCTCAACGTGGAGGAGCGGAACCTCATGTCCGTGGCCTACAAGAACGTGATCGGGTCGCTGCGAGCTGCGTGGCGGATCGTGTCCTCGATCGAGCAGAAGGAGGAGAGTCGCAAGAACGAGGAGCACGTGGCCTTAGTCAAGGAGTACAGATCGAAGGTCGAGGCCGAGCTCTCGGAGGTCTGCGCTAGCATTCTCAGGCTCCTGGACTCCAATCTCGTGCCCTCGGCTTTGGCTAGCGAGTCCAAGGTCTTCTACTTGAAGATGAAGGGGGACTATCATCGCTACATGGCGGAGTTCAAGGTCGGGGATGAGAGGAAAGCTGCTGCGGAGGATACTATGCTTGCGTATAAGGCTGCTCAGGTACTCTCGCTCACTCTGGTGTGGGTTTTTGGTTTTTGGGCTCTGTTCGGTTGGTTAGAAAGTGCGAGGAAAGTGACGCGGAGTGGAAAATTTGCGGGTTTTTTCGTTTTCGGACTTGAATTAGGTTTGAAATTTTGAATGATCTGAACTAATTAAAGGTTTAATTAGAGGGAGGGTGCTTAGGTAACTGTGGATTTAGGGTTTTGACTCGGTGAGTTTTAACTTGGAATTGAATGCGGCTAATGAATCGATTTATGAGGCACGGTGGTTTTGATTAGAAGCGTAGGATCGGAACTTCTGGTTTCCATTTTTTTGGGTGGGTTTTCGAATTGGGTGTTTGTTTATTGTTGATGTTTGTGTATTTTGAAGGATATTGCTCTTACGGATCTTGCTCCAACGCATCCAATAAGGTTGGGCCTGGCGCTCAACTTCTCTGTGTTCTACTTCGAGATTCTCAACCAGTCAGACAAAGCGTGTAGCATGGCTAAACAGGTATTCTTGTTCATCTCCAATTACCCAAGTAATATGTCTCAAAAATCATTTCTCTTTTGCTAGTCCTTTTCTGGATTTTGAGAGCCATGATTATGTGTTGCTCAGTTCAGTTTGAACTAGGTCGAGTTTCTATATATATATTTTTTTCTTTCTTTCTTCTTTTTGCTTTAAAGTTCCAATTCCTTTAATTTTATAACTTTTTGTTAGATAAGGAAATAAAAGATTCTTGTGAATATTTATCGTCAAAACCGGTTTTTGCATGGCTTACATGTCATACACTTAGACGTAGAATTAGATGTACGAATTCAGGAAGGGCCTTAGGGCCCTGGCCCGCAAAGTCCTACCAAGTTTAAAACTTAGCTTTAGAAAGTAGTTATAAGTACACAGAAGCCCTTTGATAAAAATAGCAGTGGTCCCTTCTAAGTTGTGGCATTTATGACCCGTGGCTAACTAACAGGCTCCTTCCTCAAAGGGGAAAAAAATAAAAAAAAAATAGTTGCAGTCCGTTGAGCTGTTCTTGATGAACTTGAATCGGGCTCCCATTAGGTTATTGCTGATTGACTTAATTGTAATGTTTATTCATTATTTGGCATTTTAGTCTGCATATTTTGGCTGATTTTATGAGGTATCTGGAGAAAATTTTGGATAGCAATCCCTTGCATTATATCATAGTGGAAAAAAGGGAAAGAAAAGAAAAAGAAATCTATTGCATAAATTTCTTGAAGTCTTTGCTCTGACTATTGATGCTGTGGTTTCTTATGCTAGTTCTGTTACTTGTGTATTTTGTTTGGTAGAGGATTTGTTTGGTTTAATCACTTATAAAATGTCAGCTGGAAGTTTGTAGTCCATCCTGTTGATGGTTGGATCAAGCAAAATTCCAATCAACTATCTTTATGTGAGTGGCTATTCCGGTCAATCTTCGAACTGTTGGAAAACTATATTCTTTTGCTGCAGTGAGATTGAATTTCATATCGCAGTTTTGGAATACTGATGAGGTCGTTTAGGTGTAGAAATTTGACTAATGAGATGCATATATACTCTCACCTCTTTTCCTTTGTGTCTGGAAGAGGGTGGCTGGGTGATATAGTAATGGAACTTCGTGTTTGACATGCTTGGTTTATATGTTTTTTTATTGTTTTTCTTGGTATTTTGCATGATTCATTAAACTCTTGGATCACTTGGTGATGGTAGAGTTGCTTGTGTTGAATCACGGGCATACATTGTCATTGAATTGCTAATTTCCCATGTGCTTCATCTTGGGTGAGATGAACGATAAAATCATGCATGTGGAAATTTACATAGTAAACTTTTGAAACGGTGTTCATTTTTTATTTTAGTTTTTTTATTTTATTAATTTTTTATTTTGGTTTTAAGAAAAAATTACCACTTTTCCATCCATTGAAGGATGGGCTTGTTTTGACAAAAGTTTTAATTTAACGTATCCAAATGTTACACTTGGTAGTTTGAAATCCCAAATAAAAAAGGGTTCAATGGAGTAAAGTATATTTTCCCCTAAGATATTTATATGTCAAATATTACTAGACAAATATAGTATATCATACAAAATAATTGTAGCTTATGGTATTATAAAAAAACATATAAATTACATGTGGTAATATTACAAAAATATGATTCATAATATTTATGTTATTTGTATAGTATTGTAATATTTTCTTCAAACTCAAGATAGAAGTTGGAAGTTAATTTAAGTTAAAATATGGGTTGGAGGATAAGATTGAGCGTGGGTCAAATTTCGAGATAGAAGGCAGGTCGAAGTACAAATTGAATGGGAGTTGAATTTGACCCTTGTAGTTGGTTATGAGGAACTCACATATGTGAACCTATGAGCCATGTACGTGGGTAACTTTGCTGCGATTAACTTCATTGCAAGTGTTCCAGATGAGATCAGTGTACGTGCCATGTGGACACCATGGCAATAGGGCAGTTCATATAATCATACATGGCAATAGGTTCCTTCATCTTAGTTTTATTGTAATCTTGTTGTAGTTAAGATCCGGTGATGTATTTGTGGGAGTTACTTTATGCAATCAATAGGATGAGACTATTCTGTGAGATAAATGCTGCTGCATGAGATGCCGGCAATTGTTGCTTGCTGACAGTCATCAACGTGAAGCTTTAAATATGTCACCATGGTAGCTCTACTATCTTGGTGCTCCAAATATTTTTTTTACCTCAAGTATTGTGGCTTTGACAGCGTTTTTTTCATTAGCCTTTTATTTTCCCGGTACTGCTTGTTCGTAGGCAAAAAATCCGCCATTGTTTACATTGTGTAAATGTTAGAAATGCATTGAATTGCCTTTCCTTTTGTGAAGGCATTTGAGGAAGCCATCGCTGAGCTAGACACATTGGGAGAAGAATCATACAAGGACAGCACCCTCATCATGCAACTTCTAAGGGACAACCTCACTCTTTGGACCTCTGATGTGCAGGCAAGTCTCCCCATCCATTCACTCTCTCTCTCTCTCATTTGTGTGGCAAGGGGAAAGAGTAATTATACTGTGTTTGAAGCAGTTTTTTTTTTTTTTTTAAGTGGCAGACATGGGGAGCCACTTAAATATAGTGGCTTAATGAAACATCCTGGGATTAATGATTAGATAAATTAATTGATCATGATCTAATGCTAGATTATGTTTGGCTTCCTGCAGGACCAGTTAGATGAACCATAGAAAAAAATATTGAAAAAGCTTGAGGGGGTCCTATTCTTCTTCTGGAGGAGGTGGGCTTCGAATGTCATTTGTGTGTTGTTTAATAGTGTGTAATATTTTGAAGATTATGGGCATCAACTCATAACATGATGTTTTTATATTCAGACTAAACCAATTTGTATGGAAAAGGGTAGCATTTGATAAGAGTTTGACGCAAGTTTCATATTGTCGTGGTTAATGGCATCATATTATTTTCAAAAAAATCATCATGCTCTTATTGTTATTGTGAAAGTGAAATGTATATATATTTTCAAATTGATCGGTGTCTCTAATAATTGCTTATATTTTAGCCGGCTAAAAAGTAAAAAGAACATTTATATTCGGCTAGCCAAATTATAAAAAGCTAACTTGACTAACCCAGTAGTGAAAACTCACCTCGTCTTGCTCTCCAAATTAGCTAAAATTTTTGTTGAGTGGCAAAGCCAGAAAATTGAGTTTTAAATCCCTATTCTTTACTCTCAAATGGATTTGAAGCGAGTTTGTAAGAAAAGAATAAAATAAAAATAATTGAAATGGAATAGAGAAACATGTAGACAGTAGAACGTGGGTTGTTTTTTAAAAAGTAGTGGCTAAAAAATAAAAAAGAAAAGAAAAAAGAAAAGAAAAAAAGAGGGATGTGAATGCTCTGTCGTCTTGCAGATATCTGTCCTGGCTGTTCTGTATTGCAATCAATCCTTGGTTATAATTTTCATTTAATCAGTTACCAAACCAAAAAACAAACTTCCAATACTACCATTGGCTGGGCCGAATATTAGGTCTTCATCCATCTTTTTTTTTTTTTTTTTTTTTTCAAATTAACTATTAAATTTGTGTAGATAAAGAAATAGCAGGTCTCGTTGTAGAATGTTTGACCAATCCAATGATGGGGGCATTTTCAGGTTTGTCTAATTAATGTCACCTTAGAAGGGGTGTTTTTTTTTTTTTTTAATGGTAAGTGGTAAGTAAGAAACCCCGGTGATACAAGCCTCGCTCCATGTGATCTCACATGCATACCCTGTTATATCTCCATCAATCCCACCCACCATGCAAACTTAAACGCGATATGCTTGCAATGAAACTGTTTCAGGTTAAAAACAACCAATAAGCTGCTTCCATGTCATCCCCAGTTCCATCCAGCAATGACTTGTAATTTGTAAAGTATAAGCTCCAAGTAAGGCAGATCATTTTCCAGATTTTCCCCCCTTTAAAAGCAGCTTTACCTACTGAAACGCGGATAATGGGAGACTTAAACTCATTTATTACACTTGTTTCACACCAGCTAACATAACATATTCTAAGTGGTTTCTCATTTCAGCCACTTAAAATAAGCCTCGTCACTCGGTGTGAAATGATTGTGAAATGATAGTATTATTCAAGATTTAATAGTTAACCCACACAAGGCAAGACACTTGGGGAACAGGGCTGTATATCTTATACTGTTTAAGAAGTCACAAACAGGGACACAATGCAATCCTTTTTACATCATGCCAAAAGATGACATGCCAGTTTATTTGAGTCTACCACACGCACCTGCACACACTCAAATCCATAAAGAGTCCATCCACACGTACAATCCAAAAGGTAATACCTGTTACTTCAACAAATGCTTGGATAGCTTCATCAATATCTTGATGAGTGAGAAAGTCAGTCCCTTGTGCTGTTTTTGATCCATTCTAAATACTGGAGACTGCCACCAGTGATGGGCAAGGCAATCACTTCCGGTACACTGAGATAGACAAGGAAAACGGCATGAGGGAGGAAAGAAAATCTTATTTCATCTAAAGGGATCGTCTGCTTTCAGAGTCATGAGAATGCAGTAGGTACAAGTCAGAAATGTCTACTCCATAGTATGTAAAATACTTAAGCAAGTTACTTAAGTATTTTTAAGAAAATACAATGCAGAGGCTTTGGGCTTACTCATATTCATGGTTTGCCTTGACATGCTCAGTGAGAGCTTCTAAAAGGGATTGCCTAGTCTTGATTATAAGAAGTTCCTCAGAATCTGTCTGGATCTGAACCCACAATACAAAACCAACAGAAATAAGCTACAAAACAAGTTGTAAACTTATTCGTGCGACTCATTCTTGGATATGCAAATATACAAGAACGTGTAAACTGTCCAACTGATTACAAGTAAAGGCTCAAAAGGTTGATATCCACTCTTCTCTATATTCAAATGGTACTCTTAATTAATGGGGAAATGCAGTCCATACCTCTCCCTGCCAGTGATACACTGACTCAATACCTGTAAACACAAAATAAACATGGTCACAAAAAAATCCAATAAAGGAAACAGTATCTATGCCAATTCCATTCTTCTCTACTTTGTTATGCAACGACCTACAAACTACCACAACCCAATTCCATCCTGATGCCAACAAAGCCAAGGCCATCGGAAGAACCATAAAAATTCAACTCTAAATCCAAGATAAATATATTTGGGAGGGGGNGGGGGGGGACAATAAAAAACAAGAACCGACAGCTTGAAATAGAGAGAAAGAGAGATGTCCAGAAACAAACTTACAACAGTTTAAATAAAGAGCTATGGTCAAAATGGATCGAGTATTGTTTGAAATCTCCTGTTCATTATGCATGCTAAAGCAGGTGTATATTCAAAAGCAACAAGTACTTACATGCCTTTCTAAACATGGTTAGACACTACATAACATCTGACAAATAACCCCACTTCAAAAGTTTTTCAAATGTTATTTTCAGTCAGGTGATTTCAGAAAGTTAGACCATGACGATTCATAATTGAGAAAACATTTCTAGACACAGAAAATCCTAGCTGAAATTTTTAAATAATCCAAACCTTCAAAATGAATGCATAAAACAATGTCAACCTGAAAAATTTAGTTCACCATTTTCATTAGAACAAGCAATTTAATATTTCGATTACATATGAAAAAAAAAAAATTAGAACAAGCAATTTGTACTAAAAAAAAAAATGTCAAATTTGCCAATCCATGCTCTAATCTTTCACTTGACCATTACCCAGGGAGGGAACATGCAATTCAATGTTGTATACTGAGGGAAAGAATTATGAAGTGCATACCTGGTACTCTGTTTACACATGCTGCAAGTTTTTCTTTGACAATGCTTTCAGCCAACTTCTTACCTAGATAAAGATTGTTCATTCCCCAATAAGTTAGTAATTTAGGACCCAAATCTTCCATCTAATATAAATGACTTAAGAGCATTCCCATTGGTTTATGTAAATTTTTATGCAAAATGGCTAACCAAAACTCACTTCATCTAGTTTAGTTAACCACTTTTCAAAACTACATCCAACCGCTTATCTAAATTTCTTCTCTATTTATTAAAATAATCATTTTTATAATTTTTTATGCATTTTTCCACCAAGAACACCAAATGAAACCCATCACCCAGCAGCAGCATCTTGAAGAAGGAAAAAAAGCCCTAACAACAAACAAACACTTTTAAACAACAGCTAACAGCTAGACAAAATTAACAACCAAAACAAAATTGGATCAAAAGTCGCTGGAGAGAAATTTGGTGATGGAACTTTGATGAAGACGATGGTGGAAATTCATTTCACTGCAATAATGAAAAGGATTCAAAGAACTTAGAACTTGACCATATCTGGAATGAGGGAATTCCTCACCCTGAAACACACCAAAACTTTGCATATATTGTTGCCCTCTTCCATCGCCGGAACCAAACCTCGAATCATAAGCTACGGGTCCCAATTCAGTCATAAAGTCCCGAACCCATAGACTTTTCCATACTTCCCAACACCAGGTCTACCATAGTTCTCATCAAAGCCTCAACCTTCCTGAACATAATTCTCAGTCATCCACAAACCCATTATTGTAAGAAGATGATGGAGCTTCGAAAAAGACGATGGTGAAGCTTCGTTGGAGAGAGACAAAAATGAAAATGGAAGGAGAAGCGCAGAAGATTCGTCGATGGTGAAGATTGGAGAGACAAAAATGAAAAAGGAAGAAAAGCTTCGTTGAAGAAAGAGAGAAGGAGGAAGAAATCATTAAAGAGAAGATGGATTTGTATTCAGGGTCACATCACATATGGAGTAACCCTGCACACAAATGGATGAAAAATACAAAATGCACAAACCACAAGTCCCCAATGAACGAAACCGCAAAAGAAGCTATAAACCAAACTGACAAAATGACCATTGCCCTCAACTTGTGAGTACTCTACTATAATAGCAATCCAAAAGCTAAAGTATAAGGATCAATGACACTCAGCTACAAATGTAATAGCTTCAAAAATCACATCTTCAGCTTATTTATCTCAAACCCTCAAAAAAGAAAAAGAAAAATCGAAAAACACATACCCAGTTCTTTGTTAGGAACGGTAACATAGACGACGATACTTGGCACAGTGTTGCTACTCCCTTCCATTCTGATACTATGGACGTTCTTAGCTGGCGATTGCCCACCAAACTTCGATCTGAAACGCAATTACACAAAAATGGCTGTCAAATTTGAATGAAATCAATAAAGCCCACAACATATATATCGCAGAGTCGCAGAGATAGTGGCGGGTACCGTAAGAGAGGGGCAAATGGGAGAGACTGAGCACAACCCGTTTTTAGGGAAGAGCTGTATGAGAAACAGAGATTGGAGAGACCAAAACTGAGCATGCAAAAGGCCCCGACCAGTGGCAAACGGCGTCGTAGTGTGGCCGCAGAGACGATGGACCAGGACGGGGATGCTCTGCAGCAGAGGCTTAATGCCATGTTTTTATACAAACTTTGTATTTAACGGGTTTGGGTTCGGGGTTCGTTGCTTGATGCTCTAGCTGTGGAACAAAGACAAATTCCGGCTCCAGAAGCTGCTAATTGTACTGATGCGTGCTCCTGATTGTGCCACGTGAGCATGGAAGTTTGATTGGACGGTGGTCATCTCTCCAGCTGGAGTTTTGGGTTTGATGCTCCATTTTAGTCCCCTTGAGAAGTTAACAAAAGCTAGAGAGTTTTGTGGTTCTAGGCCCATTGCAGCCCAACTCAACTGAGATCATGGGGCCAGGAGTATAATATTTAGCTCAAGAAACCATCAAGCTAATTTAGAAGAAACTACATGCCAGTAATACTATACATATTCTTAGCATATTCTTAAGCTTACATGACGTGCTCTTTTTAACTAAAAACTCAATCTTTATGCACCAAATGCTATAATGGACCATGCTACATAAACTTTAAAGAGATGCGGATACTCGTTGCATAGAGCTATTGCTTGAAATTCTTTCTTTTTGTTTTTATTTTCGCTCTAGGCAAGAGAATTGATAAGAATAAAGGAACCAATCTTCAGAAGATTTTCTTAGTTTATTACACTTAATCAAGCTCTTTGTTTGTGCATTCTCATTTCTTCTCCAACATGTGAAAATGGTCAATTCCTACATCAAACCCTTCTTCCTTGGCAACAAACATAGCTCTAAAGGCCCATGGATTTAGTGTTTGAACCAGAAAGTCATAAATGGTCCACATGCATTTGTGGTTAGTATTGGACCATGCCCCGACTGTTGCCTTATATGCCTTAGTGGGTTGGCAGAATTCTGCAGAATTCTTCATCTGCAACAAATTGGAAATCCCCTCAGCAAGCAACCAACCTGCGATGACTAAAAATGCAATAAAACATAGTTGAATGACAGACAAAAAAGACAGAAGACAAATCAAGCAAAGACATGGTTTCATTCAACTACATTGTTTTGGACTGTGGTTGTGATTATGAATGTCGTTAATTGGTCAAGGAAGCACATTGGCACCAGCACTTTTTATGTCAGGTCGATCGGTTCCTAATGGCTATGACATTATCCTAATCCCCCACCATTTACAATCCCCATGGTGAGAGTGCACTTGACTACTCCTATAAAACATCAAATCGAGGCTATAGCTCACAATTAAATAATCCTAATGGAGACAATGGAGACTCCAAATTTTGGTCTAAGAAAGAAACCCTCTTTCCCCAAGCATATGCTATTATGGTCCCTAACACCAAAACTCACCCACCAATGGCTTTTTCTTCAAATTTATTTTTTTTATTTTTGACCAACTTTGATGAAGACAGGGCTTAAGCCAAGACAGGTGTGACTTTGACAGCTCAAACTGGTATTTCTTGAATATATAACTCATATGAAGAATATTGTGACCAATAAGACACCAAAGTTACAAGAACTGAGGAATTTTTTGTATATTTGTTTTCAATTTTTTTTGTTAAATTGATGGCTGAGATTGTTAGTGGAGACACAGAAGATACGGCGGATGTTCTGGAAGCTTTTGATGGCGGACAAGGAAGTTGTCTTGGTTTCACATGCCCAGGCGACCAACTGTTACAAGCTCAATGCATAGGCTAGGGAGGAACTTTTTTCTTATCATTTTCTGTATTTTTTTTTTTCATTTTCTTAATCCTGATCTGTTTGTAATTACTAAGTAAACGCTGCTGATTTGTATTATATAAGCTTGGAATTAGATTATAGTAGTGGTGAATCTCAAGGACTTGCATAGGATGCAAGAATTATTACTTAAATACCATATCTAAATCTCAATTTACTCATTGGCTTGCAACCAGATTCCGTTATCTGGATTTATGGCTCCTCAATGGTACTGTGTTCTTGTCATTTTCTTTGGAGCTTGCAAGAAGATAAAATAAAAAATAAAAAATAATAATAAAAATGGCCAGACCTTGGAATTTCCTTTCTTGGGTATTACTTATCTATGTATGTTATACTTAAAATATTCCAGAAATATTAAATAAATAAATAAAATTATTTTGTTTTTGTAAGGTAATTTCTGGGAAAAACTAAAGTTTGGAGACCATGGGAAAAACAATGGATTGATTATGATAGTTGTCAAAAAAAGAACACCAAGAAGGCATAAAATATTTTACTTCTGTAATTAATGTTTACTACTTATGAGAATTTTCAAACAGCTATATTAACAGCATATGAAATTAGAGGCCACGTGCGTAAAGATAACCCAAAAACCATAATATGATATGGCTATCCACACGACCAAATATACAAGAAAGATCCAATTTTTAAGGCGGTAGTAATCTTAATGTGTTTCTCAAATAAAATAAAAAAGAGTAATCTAATGTGCTCATTTTCACACACAAAGTCGTAGAGTTGAACTATGTCATAGCTAGAGGGCTATTATTATGTTTTTAAACTATGCTATAGAAAGGAGTGGACCTACATTTTATCTTGGGAGACATACCCCAAAATGCTTTAAAATTGTCATAGTTTTAGCCCCCCAAAGCTCATTTCTTATCAAGTCATTAAACAAGTTAGTATTTTGATATGGTCCGGCTTGTCGAAGCTAATTTTTAACCCTCTTAACTACACAAAAAATTCTAATTCCACCCTCGATCATTGACCAGGATTTTAGAACTGAGAGACCGATTTAAAGAATCATAGGTTAATTGGATAGATTATCTTTTGAGGGACCATTTATATAAAGAATTATACTTAGAATGCAAGGAAAACTTAGAGCATTTCAAAAAGGGGGTTCAATGTAGTGCTGCTGCTGCTGCCTGCCAAACACATGACCTAACATTGGAGTTGTAGCAGCAAAGGAAAGAAAAGAAAGGAAAAACAATCTGAAGGGATGAGTTAAAAAAATGTGTAGTGGGGTTGTGATCTGTGAATGACACTCTGTTAAGCTCGGATCTCAAACAGTTTAGGAAGACTCCCTTTAGGGTTTTAGCCCATGAGGAAAAGTCTTTGGGTGGGGGGGGGGGGGGGCTTCACTCGTGCTTCTCATACCCTTAAAATAAAGGTGGAATATAGTCTTTGAAATTTGTACACACTGACATGAGCCATATGATCCAGCAAAGTGTCTGGTTGCTTTGGAATTGGCCCTCACAGAAAATTTCTAGACTGAATCTGCAAAAGTGGAAAAGGGTGAATTCCAAAGAGCAGGAAAAAAAAAGGGGGATTTTAAAAGAATGAAGGGGATAAAAAGGGTTAGAAATTTGTGTCCCTAAAGTTTCTTTAGGAAATCCATTTTTTTTCAGCATGTGTGAGTGAATCCAAGAACAAGCATCCTAAGTAAAATTTAGTTACCTTTGGTCAGTGGTCCAATTTTTACCGTTGATTTCACTGATTATGGTCAATATAGATTTCAAATCATGGAATTTCACTTTAGTATTTGCAGGCTTAAATACTTGAGAAGGATCTTAGACAACCATTGGACTAAGCTTTGGAAGAATTTCAACCCCATCTTTCTTAGTTGGTTTATCCCACGGAATGCAGTACCTTTTTTTTTTTTTTTGGCCTAAAGATCACAACAAGGGACGGGAGAACAGGATGAAAATTATAAAAATAAATACTGAAAGAGGTTGGGCAACCCAACATAAGCCCTGATCCAACCTACTCAATAGAAGTAAACAAAAATTAAAAGGGAATGTGTCCATTGTATGACACGACCTTATGTATTATTGAAACTGACTTCAGAAAAACTGGCCACCAGAAAAGGTGGTACAAGAAAGGACACGAATTTCGAAAAGTCCCTCAATCCTTCCTGAACCGTCACAAGAAACTCATTACATCAACACATCAAATGAGAACCACAGTAGCACGAAATGCAGTACTTAATAAGAGTCATATAACCCATCTTTGTTTTGATTCAACCAAGTATATCGATCCAAAATGCTAGTGAGAATTAGATATAATATTAAAAATACATGTAAAAATCACATCCATTTGGAAATGTCTATTTAATAGACTGTGTTGAAGTTTAACTTTGTCCTAGACCAAATGAGAGAAGCAAATCCCATTATCCAACAAAAAACAGTGGACAAATTAAGTGGAAAACCTTAATGTTTATTTTATGGTTGTCTAAACCTTTTTGGAATTTCCTTTCCAAGTAAAGAGAAAGGCTATTGTACCACCATATAAATCAATGAGGTACAAATTACAATAATTGGACTATATCTAGGGCTTCTCATGCCAGTAAGACCACCGAATTCTTTGTGCACACACACAAAGATGGGGGGGAACAAAAGGTAAAAGTCAAAACGGTAGATAATTAGTCAATTGAGAAACACCTAGTCGAGGGGCATCTGGTGAAGGATATTGAACCACAAAAATTGGACCAACTTGTTGACAGAATATGTTTGATCCCTAAACTTGCTCGTCTTTAACAATTTCCATGATTCATCTCCCCCACCTCCTCCAAGAACAAAGAAGAAGAAAAATAAAGTTAATAACACCATTGCCAATGCAATGACCAGTATTGCTGAATCCTCCAGTCAATTAGATATTTCTTGGATAATCATAATCATAATCTCAAATTAGCAATCTTTTCTTTTATTTTCTTTTCTTTTTTAATGTTGAGGGTCAAATATTGGGTATGTGCAAAGCATATACTCTACTCCACATGGACTGAACAAGACAAATATACGTGATTCCAAGAAATCGATAGCACTTATGAAAATTTGAACCTCAAGATTGATGGACCCGAGACGTGCACCGCTAGGGCACCCTTTGGGTTGTCAAATTACCAATCTTTGAATATTGAGGGTCAAATATCAGGCAAGTGCAAAGCACACATTTCGCACGGATCGAACTAAATAGAGATACGTGTGAAGTTTCGAACTTCGGCCTTGATGGACCTAAGATATGCACCGCTTGGGCGACCGTTTGGATTGTCAAATTAGCAATCTTTGAATGTTTATCAGCTCTTATTAGTCATATCCTTTTCACTAAGTACATCTCAATGTCTTAATCTAGCAGTGATTGCTGAATGTTAGAAAAAATTTGTACTTTCCAAGTTGTCCACATTTTAAACACCACAAAAAGGAGACGCGCCCAAAAGTGAAAAAAGGGAGAAAAGAGTGCATCTCTTTTTGTAATTCTTTGGCCTGTCTAGACTCTAGAGGGACAATCCTTTGATTTCCCCCAACCTATCTTTTGGCCGACTTGGACAAGATTTCCACGTTTCATCATTAAGATTTATCTTTGCTGGTCACTGAAAATGACACAGGCTGGACCATGTTTCACAAGATACAATACACCTTTCATGCTTTGCAACAAATATATTAAGGAAATGGGTCGGATAGAGTTGACATAGATAGCCTTATTATATTCATATCTTGGCATGATTTGAACCTCGAACATGAAATTTTAGGGCTGACAATTTTTTATACAACCCACAAACTTAATACAAATCTATTTCAAAATTAGCTGGTTATGGTTAAAAGGTATGACCTGTTTAATTAAATGAATTGAGTTATAATTGACTTATATAATCTTATACCTATTTATTGACACGACCCAAATTCAATATGCAAATATGAATTGCCACCCCTAATGTCACGTGAAAACCATGATATTAAAACGGCAAAACAAAAAGAAAGAAAGAAAAAAAAAAGGCTTAATTAAGTAAGAAACAGAATGTTTAAGGGTTTATACCTATATGCTCTTACTTAATTAACATGAATCATCTATACAAGACATACCAAGTATATTTCTTTAACACAAAAATGCGACTGGTTGGACTCAGTGTTATCTCTTGTAAAAGAACAAACATGAACCCTAATATATATATATATATATAGAATCAATTTTATATTAGTACAGTTTTGGTGTGGTTATCTTATGGACAACTGATGTTTAATTGAAGTGGATGAGTAATATGATGTGTGTCATGATGGTATTCATCCCTTTTTTCTCTTTTTTGGACGACTCCCAGGTTAACACATTTGCATTCCTTATATAATTTTATCTTTAAGTTCATAAAAAGTGAAATTTAATAATTTAATTTTTCTTTTTTTACATGTGGGTCTAAACTTTTTTTTTCCTCTCTGATCTATTCAATATGGAGAGGGGAGAAAATGAAAATTACAAAAGAAGAAGAGTATCAACGACCCCTAAACAACGAGAAAACGATGCAAAAAATAAGTAAATTTACTCTCAATGTGGGCTTAAACTTTATATTTTGTATACATAAAATATTCAACTGTAAATTGTATAATTGGGATTTGAACTTAGAATGACAAAATCTTTATTTCAATGTCTTGTTAACTCCATCTTTTTTGTTGTTAATAAAATTAAGTGGCAAAGTCTATTTCCTCACTTGTGGTGGTGTGTTTGATAACCCTTTTTAGGATGCGTATTTTGGTTGAAATATTGTTTTGATGCGACGAATTTTAAATAATTTTTAATATTCTTTGAATAAAAAAAAGAGTTAACAAAATTATTATATTTTTGACAACTAAAACTCGGTTAGATTATAATGCACCTAAATCATTCAATTAACCACAAATAGATTTGATTGACCCCAATATTCGATGTTTCCTTTTTATCTTTTTATTTTTTTATTTTTTTTTAAATCTTCCAAATCAATAGACGAATCCCAATCATTAAACACCTTCTTTTTCCCTGTCAAAAAAAAAAAAAAAACCATGTCTTATCTTATAATAAGTTTCTATTAAATTGTTTTTTTTAATAATAAATGGCGTATATTAAGGAAATATGTTTTTTTTTTTTAGCAAAAAAGGCCAAAGACTGCAAAAGGTCGAGTCATATCGTAATTTCACAAAGGAAACGGGTGCTTCCCAGTCACCACCTGCATACTCAGAGTACACGCGTCGGCATGAGAGGAAAAAGACAAACTCTTGCCCGGTTGGTTTGGTCACTCCCCCACACCGTCCATTTTACGCTTTTGTCCTTGCAACTTGAATCATATTACTGCACCAAACATGTCGTTTTCTTTCATGACATAAAAAGGGTAAGGCCCTTAAAAACCGTCTCATTAGAACATGATTCCATGAATAGCAAGGAAAGTTAACACATGACAGAAAGATAAAAAAACAAAATAAAATAAATAATTGTGCTCAAATATTTTAATAACAGAAAGTAAAAAAAAAAAAAAATTAAGAACAGGGTTCTCTTTATTAATGTGTTGTATTAAAGGTTATTTATTTGTTATTTAAACTAATTTTTTTTTATTTGTTAATTCTTTTATTTATTTATTTTTTTTGGAATAAGAGATCTGAAATATTATTCCAAAAAAAAAAATAAATAAAAGAATTCACAAATAAAAAAAAATTAGTTTAAATAATTAATTCTTTTATTTTTAAAAACAAGAAGAAAAAAAAAATAATAATAATTTTTAAAATTTTTTTTTGAAAAGATACTGGTCTCATTAAAGTAGAAGTAAAACAATAGAATTTAAGCAAAAAAATCTTCTCCAAATAATCAGATTCAAGGAATTTTTGTTATTTATTTTTTGACAAATAGATATAAGAAATCTAAATAAAGAAAATGGTTAATCATGTTTAGTTTTGCCACGTAAATATCCGAAATTGAATAATGGAATTCGATCTTAGTTTTTCACGTAGACCCTTTGATTTCGATTTTCATTGGTGCCCATTAGACATCCACTTTCCTGACAAGACACTCTTCACACACAAACACACACACTCTCCTCTATCTCTCCCCTATAAAGACGCACTGATTTTTCTTCATAAACCCTTCTCAAGCAGCAGTCTTTTCAGCCCCATCCTTGAGAGAAGAGGGCAAGGGATAGGGGGGGGAGCCAGAGAGAGGAAGAGGCTGCCTCACGACGTTGCATTTCTGTATTATCTCCTTTATATCATTCGCTGTTCTTCAAGAAAACAAAACAAAACAAAAAATCTCTGCTTCTTGGTCTACAATATCTGAAATCAATCAGTACTCAAAGCCCAAGTTTTTTATTCTGTTTCAAGTTTTTGATTCTGTTTCTCATTTGACGAAACTACTTGTTTAGAGAGAGAGAGAGAGAGAGAGAGAGAGAGATTTCTTAGACCTTGCAAATGGCACCCAGTTTTGACTCTGCAGTTTCAAGCCTTCTTTGTGCGGAAGACAACAGCATATTCGATGAGAACGATTATGGGGCCGTGGAGGAAGAGCTTGAGGACACGTGGCTTCATCGGAATCATCGAAACCACGGCCAAGACCGGAGCTTTGGCGGTGGCGATGGGGTGCCCTTGCAGAGTGACGAGTGTTTGGCTTTAATGGTTGTAAAGGAATGCCAGCATTTGCCTGCTGCTGATTACTTGAAGAGACTGCGAACCGGGGACTTGGACTTGGGGGCTAGAAGACAGACTGTTGATTGGATTGGAAAGGTGGGTTTATGGCATTTTTTGATGGGTTTCTAAAGTTTGCCAATCGATTTCTTTTTTTGCTTGCGTGAATGAATGTAGACATCGGTATTGTTTGTTTCCCCTTATAATTAGTCTTATCTTTTGCTTTTGAGGTGATAAGATTCACCATGAAACTGGGTTTGTGAGGACAAATTGCTGCCTTTACGATTATTATTAGTTTCATTCTCTTGCTTTTGTAAATGGTGATTTTTTCCCCCATTTTTTGGCCTTGGAAATCCTCAAAAATGTCGAACACAATCAAGTGGTATTGGACATCGGTGGTGGCATCACTCTGTTTTTGCTTGAAGGGCAGATGTTGGCATCTTAATCCTATATATGCGTTTATTCCTTCTGCATGCCTCTGATTTGCTTTCATTCCCTTCTCCTTGTTTAGCAACCGCTGAAGAACTGTTTGATTAATTTTTTCCATTGACATTAATTGACGATCGACGCTAATGGTTATACTGGTGTAACAGGTACACGCCCATTTCAGTTTTGGACCTCTGTGTGCATATTTAGCTGTAAACTACTTGGATCGTTTCCTTTCCGCTTATGAATTACCTGTAAGTTGAGAAAAGAACGAGCTATTCTTTTGGTTCCAATCTTTGATGCATCATGTTCCGAAGTCCATTTCTGATTGCATAAACTCTGCGTGTACATTTGCAGAAGAGCAAACATTGGACAATGCAATTGTTGGCTGTGGCATGTTTATCTCTTGCTGCCAAAGTTGAGGAGACCGAAGTTCCTCTATCTCTAGATTTACAGGTTATAATGAATCTCGATTGCCATCTGCATAGATGTTCAGTTCTCTTTTCATCTGTGACCTGATGATCATAATCCTCTTAACAGGTGGGTGATGCGAAATTTGTGTTTGAAGCTAGAACAATACAAAGGATGGAACTTCTGGTTTTGAGTACCTTGAGGTGGAGAATGCAAGCAGTTACCCCTTTCTCATTCATAGACTACTTCCTCTGCAAGATGAATGGTGATCAAACCCCGCTTAGAACATCAATCTTGACATCAATCCAACTCATATTAAGCACAATAAAAGGTGACACAAACGGGAAGTAGTGCTATAGTTTTTTTTTTTCTGCAGTGGTAACAATTATGATAGAGAGAGATGATGGAGGGTTTTAATGTTTTGGTGGATGGGAATTCAATGCAGGGATTGATTTCTTGGAGTTCAGGCCTTCAGAGTTTGCAGCAGCTGTGGCAATAGCTGTTGCGGGAGAAACCCAGACAGTAGACATTGAGACAGCAACTTCTCTTCTCATTGAACATGTGAAAAAGGTATGTAGCCATTGGTCCACCGAACCACAAAAGGATATTCATATGATGATTTTGCTTTTGCTTTTGCTCTCATCATTCTTTCCTGATTACTTGCCAATTTGATTTTAAGTGAGACATGTTAATTAATGTTAATTCCCCCGTTCCAATTATGGTTGATGCAGGAGAGAGTGATCAAGTGTCTTAATATGATCCGAGATTTGTCATTAGTCAGTGACTCTGTTAAGGATTCGACTGCATCAGCCCCATCTATACCCCAAAGCCCAATTGGGGTGTTGGATGCTGCATGCTTGAGCTATAAAAGTGATGAAGTTACAGTTGGTTCATGTGCAAATTCTTCACATAATACCCCAGATGCTAAAAGGAGGAAGCTAAACAGAACCTTTGAAGTGGAGCTATAAGGTCATGGAATGTGGAATTTTCACTTGGCTTCCTGAACAAATGTGTGATTGATTTTGTTACATAGGAACTTTAGTTTTGATTATTCAGGTGGGCCTTGAAAGGATACCCAAAAAGAATGAAGATAAGGAAGAGGGGTTGAAAAGGAAAAGGAGGGAGGTAGAAAAATTGGAGGTATAAGAGGACTTGAATAAGTTGAGTCATGGGTAGATGATGCATGGTGGATGAGGAACAGAATTAGCATACTTCATGCTCTAAGCATGAAGAACACTCACCAGCTGTTAAATATTAGAATTCTTAACAGCTAGAGACGAGCTAGAGAGAAAAGAAAAGAAAAGAAAAGAAAAAGTGTTGTGTTTGAGAGATTAGTTTGGGTGTGTCTGGAGTTTTCATTGGTTGGAAAAAAGAAAAAAGATAAAAAGTAAAGATATATTTGCGAGAATTGTATAATTTAAGAATTTTTCATATGTTTGTTTATTATTATGTCATAATATTCTATGCTTTTCAATTTACTGAATTGATTATCTACTTTATTCAGAGCCATGTCAGCAATTCTTTGTTTGACCATGCCTGGTTAGACTGTGGGGTTTGCAGCATACGAAACTGCAATATATTAATGCATGCCTAACAACCCCATAATAGTATTATATGTACTTGAGGTGAGAGCCTTGATTGGGGTGCTCTGTGTGACCCCATTTGTTAATGCTTTTATTTTTATTTCTTTCTTTTAATGTTTTGATGGGACATAAAATAAATAAAAACAAATTTATCAAACACTATTTCTGCTGTCCTTAATCTATCCCATAAGGAAACACTCAGAGTAAAGGTCTGTCACCAATGTTTCTGAAGTAGCACTGATCTGCACTATTCTGAAAATATTAAAAATGCATCTAAGTTGGAGGAATTCAGAGACATTGAATGCCCGAGTATATAAAGGCCTCACCAACTATCAGATACGATTCCATAATCGCTTAAAAGTGGGGTGCATGAAGTATAAATAGAGCACCAATAGCACTGATCATGGATCTATAATATTAATGTGATTATTAAAAGCATATTAATTTTCGTCCGTATGTGAGCTACTTAATGCCTGACGAGCTGTGGAAAACAAAGGCACTCTCTAATTAATGCCAAGTGGTTCAATAGCAGCAGGCCAATGAAGCCGTGCTCTGTATCAATCCTGATTAGGGGTTGTATGATGAGCGAACTCGGTTTGGTTTCGGTTAAATTCGATTTAGTTTTGGTTCGAATAAAAAATGAACCGTTTCGTGAACACAATCGAATATTAAACGAGACATACTTATATACGTATATATAAACTTGAAATTCGATTATTGAAGATTCAAGTTAATTTATTTAACTAACTCAAATGATAAAATTTTAACAATATTTAATTAACTAATGATTAGTATGAATTTACGAAAAGATAAACGATCATGATATTTAACTTATATAAAAAAATGAATAAGTTAGTTGAGCACCTCGTGATAAGCTCGAAATTGATTAGTGTTTGAAATAAAATAAAATGAGATAAGCTAAAACAAAATATCTAGCTCGGTGACAAATTTGAGCTCAACTCATGTTTGAAATAAAATTAAATGAGTCAAGCTTGAACATTCAATACTCGGCTCGACTCAGCTCGAATATAGCCCTAATCCTGATATATGACCATTAATGAAATTCGTTTGTCTAATCACATATGATTATCATTTTGTGAGAAAAATCTAGAATCTCTTAAAGAGTACAGCCATGCAATCCTCTTGATCTATATTAGCTACGGCATATACGAAGAGGTCCTAATTACACTAAATGAGTGATAGCCCAAAAAGAAATTACTAAAAAAACAAAAAACAAAAAAAAAAAACGACAATAGCTTAAAAAGATTTGGCTATCTCCCATCTGTCAACAATGCCAACTCTCGACCCTACCAAAGTGATTGTGTTCCTTCGAGTTTGGTAGTTATTTTCAGAAAATTTATATGCATATGTCCTTCGAGTTTGACTCATTCTTGATTGTTCTTAGGAATCCTTTGTGGCGTTTGTTATTATTTTCCCCTACCCACATTGAATAGAAATAAATAAATAATAAAATTGAGCCTTCTTCCCCTTTTATATATAGTGTGTTTTCCTGCGCTGTAATTAACTTTCCTGACCCAGCTGGGTTCTTATTGGGCTTATCTTGGGCTAGGAGTCCATCATTTTTATCAGAATTAAACCACATATCCGAATCCTATACAATATACATAGTCCAAGTAGTCTCATCCAAAGAACCAATCGAGCGTATATTTTGCACTTTAAAGCTACATGTTGTGGTTTGCATGGACATATATACTGCTATTGGAAACGGATCCAGGAGAGCATTAATTTAGTACAGTTAGGAGGGCATACTTGTCCAAAATATTTTGCCCAAATAGACAATATTGTCCTCCTAATTGCACTAAATGGATGCTCTCCATTTCAAGTGAAATGGAGAATCCTTTTCCATTGCTATTCTGATGTGATCCGGTAAATGTGGGTGATGTCCCGTGGGAGTATGCTCTGGTTAACTTCCCACAATGGCTTTTCTGTTTCTGATCCTTCTGCAAATCACACTGCATAGAGAGAGCTCTTTGCTCCTATGGCTCTTACGCTACATATATAGGGCTATTAGTATGAAAATGAGCAATAGCATTGCTACTGCCCTTGCTTTGAAGCCAAGCCCTTCATTTTTTTGGATGCCCGCATAAGCTTAGATGCTAAAATGATAAGCATCTCAAAAGTTACCTTCACTTGGTAAATAGATCAACACGTTTTTTCTTTCAACAGCAGTCAAAGTAATATTATTATGCTAATACGATGCCTTAAGTATTTCCCTTGAGAAAGCTAGAAAAAAAAGATGCATATAAAGGGTGCTGATTATCCTCTTGGTGTCTGAAAACAAACGCACCGGCTAATGCCTAAAGGTATTTATTACATATTCAAATGTCAGAGCCCACCTGCTCGCCTATAGGTGTTGAGTCTGTTGCCACTGCATCAACTTCTCCCCACGTTTCATTGAGCTTAGACACAACTCGTGCAATATCCATGGTTCCCTCCAGGATTAATTCTGGCTTCCCATCCTTTATCTCAAGGGACAAGAAATCAATACCTACAAAAAAAATTACATCATATTAATAGAGTTTCTGCCCATTCTTCTCCTTCAGCTAAAATTCACATGAATGGCCTTATTCTAGAATCACCAATCTTGCATTTCAAGGCAAATGGTCTCTTGGTTGTTCATCAATGGAGTAATTTTGACATGTTCACAAGGCTGCAATATTGGTTTCTTGGTTCTCTGAAAAACTGATCATTTCTGGAAAGGAATGAGTAATTTGGTCCCAGAGTTGTCTTATCGATGTATTGATTTACTTGTTTATTTATCATTCTACAACTATTGACATGCTTTCTACTTAATATTCCACCAATAACTTGTAATTTTTATTTACAGAGAAAATGAAGTGCAATGTCGACCCGTAGGATTAGAGGGAACTAAGATAAAGACTTTGACTTGACACCCTAGACCTCAACAGAAGATAAGGTAAGTCTTAATATGACTGAGAGCTACATATATATTATATGATTGAAGTTTTTGTGTTTTGGTTTAATGGACATGAGGATTAAAAATTTTAAATTTTTCGTTGATTTTACTATTTTCTGTCAAATGTTTATTTTACTATTTTCCGCAATGAAATTAAAACAAGTTTAGTTCGCACCCTAACGTTTCATCTTCATTGTAAATTAGAATTTGGGGTGTGACACGAGCCACCACTTAATTTTTATTTTTATTTTCAAATAAAATTAAAGTGGCATGACACGAACCACCTATTTATAAAAGTCTTTAGTAATCCTAAAATACTAGCACCTCATCTTTCATAGAACAAATCAATCTTAATCGTCCAACTTCATTAAAAATAGCTAGTCAGAACGCATACTATGATTAAGCATAACAATAACAACAAAAGTGGTCACGAGAGAGTTAGCTAGTGAACTAGCGGATAAAATAGACTATGGGTATATAATGAAATAATAATTTGGTACCTTGCAGAACATATTTTAGAGTGGCAACACTAGAGGCCACCCTCTTGACATCGACATCATTCTCAGGAAATTTCACCACAAGTTTCTGCAAGAATAAATCAATATACACCAACAGATCTAATTTAAACCTGACCAAACTCCTTGATATATAGTCGCTTTTACTAAAGAATCAAACATAACTAATATTCTAAATCTGAACCAACAAAACAGTTTCAGAAACCAACACAATATTTGCCAAAAAACTTTAAACCCTAGCGAGAGGAAAAAACAAAAACAAAAACAGCAAAATTAATCTCCTCCCTGAAATTACTTGGGACCCATCTCAAAATTTGTATGAAATGAATTAAAGCGAAATTCATCGCAAAGACAGTTTTTAAAAAACTAACCCAAGTATCAAACAAACCAACACAACATTAATGATCTTTTATCATAGCACAAAACGAAATAGAGAGTTATTATTTTGCAAGACTTTTACTGAAAATAATTAACTACCAAGACTACAGATGCACTAATAAAAACATGTTGCTCTACTTGTTCAAGACAAGAACATGAGAATAAACCTCAGACATCTAATCAGTCTCTCGTTCTCCTTAAACTCCAGTCTGTTACGCACAAAATTGAAAACCCTAACTCTCTTTCTCTCTCTAATCAGACTTCTCTGGTCTCAAGAAGGTGAAGTACAACCTCCTGGAAACCCAAGGTCACTAGCTGCTCTCCTCCCGAGCTCACAACAACCTCCCTCACCGTACGTACGTCGTATCCCAACACTTCCAAAAAGAAAGCTCAATGGATTATGATGATTCATCAACAACAAAAAAAAGGAGACCATGAAGAAATATTTTGAACGGTTTGGGAAGATCTTGGAGGCTGTTGTCATCACCGACAAGGCCATTGGAAGATCTAAAGGCTATGGATTTGTATGATGCTGATTCTTCTTCTTTTTCTTTGCTCACATTTCCTTGCAAAAGGATTCTGGAATTTATTTCTTTCAGTAGATCTTCAAACAAACGAAAGATTTAGTATTATTTGATAAATTCATGTAATTCCCACTTCAAGGCAAAGAGTTATTTATTTATTTATTTTGGCCTTTTGGGGGTGGCTGGACCACCCTCTTGGGGTGGTTTGCCCACCCCAAACTGGCCATGACCACCCCATTTCGGCCAAGGGGATGGTTGGAGCGACCCTTTGATTTTTATTTTTATTTTTTTATTGGCTTTAGTTTTTTCCACCTTAGTCTGGTGATCTGGTCGAAGGGGTGGCCGGAACGACCCTTTCATTTTTTATTTTTCTTTTTTTATTTTATTTTTTTAATGGTTTTAGTTTTTTAATATTTTTAGTTTTTTAATATTTAATTAATTTTATATTATTACTTAAAAAATATTTTTTTTATTGCCCAAAACGACCCCAAACTGATTCGTTTTGGGCTACACCTAAGCCGGATCCAGTCGGCAATACTATAAATCGCCGAACCCAATTTCACTTAAAGCCCTAACCCTAAACCTTCGACCTGCAAGTTATTGATGGGATCCACTGCGGATTCTTGCGGTTCAGCTACTTCAATCCCCCCAACCCTATCTCCCCCAAACCCTAAACCTAAACCTGCTCCTGCAATTCCTTCGACCTCCCCTGCGGTCCAAGCTCCCTGGTTCATGAAATCCAGGCGCTGCCCTGCGGATCCCACGTGTACGCCTCAATTGCCACAGGTAGATTACTTAATCTCGCTTTGCCTGGTTGTTGTGTTTTGTTTAGGTATTTGTTTTGCACAATTGTTTTTGATCTTTTTCTTTGCACTTTCTTAACCAATCTCGTGTTTTTACGTGGATTTGTTCATATCGACAATTGAATGGCTGTAATTTGACATTGTAACTATATAATTATAGGCTTGTGCAAGGATAAAGTATATAATTATAGGTCAGAGAGTGAATATCTGACGATAATTTTGTCAGCGAATCCTAGGCAATAAAGTTACCTGGTAGATAAAAATTACTTGGCTTAAAAGATGACGTTGATGCAACCAATGCTGTGTCTAGATCAAGCATTCTTGTCTAAAGGGTCAAAGAAAATTTGTTTGGCATTAGTTCCCATTTGTAGAGTAAAGACACGCTTTATTTCTAAAGATGTATTTGAATCGATTTGGTGATCATCTAGGTCATGTTTATAATATTCATATGATCATCTAGGTCTGCTTAATGGAGGTCATATATGATGTGGTTCCACATGATAGAGAAAGCAGGCATAAGCTCCTTGAAGTCATGGATACACTCATGGATACTCCAGGTACCAAATCATTGTTTAAAATTTCTGAAATATAGAAAAATATGTATTCTTGTTGTATCTTTGCATAATCCAAAATCGTAAATCTGGTCTGCCACTGATATTTCTGTCATGCAATTTCGTATGTAGGGTTTAAGGCTTACAAATTGGACTTTGCTAACTGCAAACTAACCCTGAGAGGATTCATGATCAATGTCGCCAAGGTCGAGCAAATGTTGGGCGAAGTTTGTTATGCAAAAACTTTCGACGTAGCGCGAGCAAACACACCAGTGAAACATTTTTCAGGTTTATCAGAGGGTACAAATGTAGGACAAATGTAAAAGGAGGGCCTGAAATGTTCATTGTTTAGGCATGATATATGTTGAAGATTACTAGCTTGTGGTCTTGTAGTATGGGTGTTTGTTAGTGCTCGTTTGGTTGGGATATTTAACTTTTTTTTAAA
>CM017325.1:33638998-33771813 GCA_006937295.1 Carpinus fangiana
GCCACCCCAGTGGCCTAAGGGGTGGCCAGCCACCCCCTATGGGTGGATCGGCCACCCTTCTTCTTTCACTTTTTTTTTTTTTTTTAAAAAAAAAAAAAATAAATTTAGATTTAAAAATTTAAATTTTTTTTAAAAAAATTAATATTTTAATCATCCAAAACGCACCGTTTTGGATCTGATAACGGCGGTTACAAAAAGTGTAACGGCAGGGATTTTATTGTAGTTTCCTTACATCCAGGGAGTAAATTTTCGAAAAAAAAAAACCTAAGCATTTAAAAATTTTGGAAGGCAGACCCAAGGAGTTATTATATATTTTCCCTTTAAAAAAAAAAAAAGTATCAAAAGTCAAATTCTATTAAAAATTTGTTTTTATTTGCCCACAGATTTTACTTTAATACAACATGAATCAATTTGTAATTTAGACAAACTATATTGATTAATTATTTATTTATTCCAAAAAAACATTTTTTTTGTATTTATTTGCCCATTGGTTTTTTTTTTTTGTATTTTTTTTTAAATTGTTTAGTTTTTTTTTTTACAATTTTTTTATTATTTTATTTGTTAAAATAATAGGATTATTATAAGAATATAAAAAAATAAGTGACATTTTTTATACATTTTGGTAGTTTAGGGTTACTTTACTACCTTTTAAACATTGGGAGGCTATATTTGCTAACAGAAATAATTTGTGGAACTTTTTTATATTTTTCCCAAAAGAAAAAATTTTTTTAAAAAAAAGTTTAGTACAATTAGGAGGGCATACTTGTCCCAAATATTTTGCTATTGGAAACGGATCCAGGAGAGCATTAATTTAGTACAATTAGGAGGGCATACTTGTCCAAAATATTTTGCCCAAATAGACAATATTGTCCTCCTAATTGCTCTAAATGGATGCTCTCCATTTCAAGTGAAATGGAGAATCATTTTCCATTGCTATTCTGATGTGATCCGGTAAATGTGGGTGATGTCCCGTGGGAGAATGCTCTGGTTAACTTCCCACAATGGCTTTTCTGTTTCTGATCCTTCTGCAAATCACACTGCATAGAGAGAGCTCTTTGCTCCTATGGCTCTTACGCTACATATATAGGGCTATTAGTATGAAAATGAGCAATAGCATTGCTACTGCCCTTGCTTTGAAGCCAAGCCCTTCATTTTTTTGGATGCCCGCATAAGCTTAGATGCTAAAATGATAAGCATCTCAAAAGTTACCTTCACTTGGTAAATAGATCAACACGTTTTTTCTTTCAACAGCAGTCAAAGTAATATTATTATGCTAATACGATGCCTTAAGTATTCCCTTGAGAAAGCTAGAAAAAAAAAAGATGCATAGAAAGGGTGCTGATTATCCTCTTGGTGTCTGAAAACAAACGCACCGGCTAATGCCTAAAGGTATTTATTACATATTCAAATGTCAGAGCCCACCTGCTCGCCTATTGGTGTTGAGTCTGTTGCCACTGCATCAACTTCTCCCCACATTTCATTGAGCTTAGACACAACTTGTGCAATATCCATGGTTCCCTCCAGGATTAATTCTGGCTTCCCATCCTTTATCTCAAGGGACAAGAAATCAATACCTACAAATAAAATTGCATCATATTAATAGAGTTTCTGGTCATTCTTCTCCTTCAGCTAAAATTCACATGAATGGCCTTATTCTAGAATCACCAATCTTGCATTTCAGGGCAAATGGTCTCTTGGTTGTTCACCAATGGAGTAATTTTGACATGTTCACAAGGCTGCAATATTGGTCTCTTGGTTGTCTGAAAAACTGATAATTTCTGGGAAGGAATGAGTGATTTGGTCCCAGAGTTGTCTTATTGATGTATTGATTTACTTGTTTATTTATCATTCTAAAACTATTGACATTGTTTTCTACTTAATATTCCACCCATAACTGGTAATTTTTATTTACAGAGAAAATGAAGTGCAATGTCGACCCGCAGGATTAGAGGGAACTAAGATAAAGGCTTTGATTTGACACCCTAGACATCAACAGAAGATATGGTAAGTCTTAATATGACTGAGAGCTACATATATATTATATGATTGAAGTTTTTGTGTTTTGGTTTAATGGACATGAGGATTAAAAGTTTTAAATTTTTCGTTGATTTTACTATTTTCTGTCAAATGTTTATTTTACTATTTTCCGCAATGAAATTAAAACAAGTTTAGTTCGCACCCTAACGTTTCATCTTCATTGTGAATTAGAATTTGGGGCGTGACACGAGCCAACACTAAATTTTTATTTTTATTTTCCAATAAAATTAAAGTGGCATGACACGAACCACCTATTTATAAAAGTCTTTAGTAATCCTAAAATACTAGCACCTCATATTTCATAGAACAAATAAATCTTAATCATCCAACTTCATTAAAAGTAGCTAGTCAGAACGCATACTATGATTAAGCATAACAATAACAACAAAAGTGGTCACGAGATAGTTAGCTAGTGAACTGGTGGATAAAATAGACTATGGGTATATAATGAAATAATAATTTGGTACCTTGCAGAACAGATTTTAGAGTGGCAACACTAGAGGCCACCCTCTTGACATCGACATCATTCTCAGGAAATTTCACCACAAGTTTCTGCAAGAATAAATCAATATACACCAACAGATCTAATTTAAACCCGACCAAACTCCTTGATATATACTCGCTATTACTAAAGAATCAAACATAACTATATTCTAAATCTGAACCAACAAAAAAGTTTCAGAAACCAATACAATATTTTCCAAAAAAACTTTAAACCCTAGCGAGAGGAAAAAACAAAAACAAAAACAGCAAAATTAATCTCCTCCCTGAAAGTACTTGGGACCCATCTCAAAATTTATATGAAATGAATTAAAGCGAAATTCATCACAAAGACAGTTTTTAAAAAACTAACCCAAGTATCAAACAAACCAACACAACATTAATGATCTTTTATCATAGCACAAAACGAAATAGAGAGTTATTATTTTGCAAGACTTTTACTGAAAATAACTACCAAGACTACAGATGCACTAATAAAAACATGTTGCTCTACTTGTTCAAGACAAGAACATGAGAATAAACCTCAGACATCTAATCAGTCTCTCTCCTTAAACTCCAGTCTGTTACTCACAAAATTGAAAACCCTAACTCTCTTTCTCTCTCTAATCAGACTTCTCTGGTCTCAAGAAAGTGAAGTACAACCTCCTGGAAACCCAAGGTCACTAGCTGCTCTCCTCCCGAGCTCACAACAACCTCCCTCACCGTACGTACGTCGTATCCCAACACTTCCAAAAAGAAAGCTCAATGGATTATGATGATTCATCAACAACAATTTTACTAAATTCAAATCATACCAACCGATAATAGGAATTTATCATTACGTAATGAGCCCTTGATTTCTGTAAGGAAGACAAATTTAAGAAGAGGCTGTGTGTGCTTGGCGATTACAAAAGAGATTGAAGAGGGCTAGGATTTATTTGATCACACCTGTCTCTGTTGAGCGCCCCCGTTGAAGTCCACGACGTCGGCGTTGAAGTTTGTGGCGTCGAGTTCATCTTTGGGAATGGGATTGGGAGAGTTCGAGTTAGGGTTCATCGTATGCAAAATGGGGTTTTGGGTTGGGTGTATGCGAATTTGAGCAAATGAAAAAATCCGGTAGAAATGAGAATGAATGCCTTGCGTCTCAAGTCTTAACGTTGGGAGGAGAGAAACATGTTAAATGTGATCACGTGTAGGAGAAGAAATGTCAGACTTGCAATCATGCATTTGAAGACCGCTAGACGTCACGCCTCACGGGAGTAACTGAAGAAGTTGCTTGCGTTTTATGTTTTCTAGAGTTGCGTTTTAGGGAATAGGTAGGCATCTCTTATTTTACACTAAAATAAGAGTTTTTTCTTTTTTTTAACAGATCTATCCAGAAAAAGGTTGAAGATTGAAATTAGTGATTAAAGTTTTTTTAAAAAATTTGCAATACAATTTACCTTTTAACTAAGGGTGCGTTTGAAATTAAGATTTTACAATAATAACATGCGTTTTTAAAAAATATCGCAAAACATCATGCTTTTGGCATTGCGATTTCTTAGGGTCCGTTTAAGATTCATTATAGTTTCAATAAGTTGTGATTTTAAATTTTTTTTTAAAAAAAAAATTTGTGTTTTTGAAATCGCAAACACATTTGGCAAAACATGTTAGAAAAAATAAATTTTTTATTAAATATTTGTTATGCGAAATCATGATTTTGATTTAAATTCGCGTTTTTTTTTTTCAAATAAGCACCATCTAACCTGCTTATAAAAAACTGTAATTTTTTATTTATTTTAGATTAAATGCTTTTTAAATTGCAATGTTAAATGCCTTACATTTTGCAATGTTTTTTAAAATTGCATATTATTCTTACGAAATCGCAATTTTAAACGCACCCTAAAAAGCACTTAATCTAAAATAGAAAAAAAAAATGCGATTTTTATAAACAAGCTAGGGGTGTTTATTTGAAAATACGCAAACTTAAAGCGAATTTAAGGTTTCGCATAATAAATATTTGATAAAAAAATATTTTTTAATATATTTATACCAAATGTATTTACGATTTTAAGAAGTAATGATTTCAAAATTGTAATTTTTAAAGTCGGGCTTATTGAAACTGCCAAACAAACCCTAAACAGATGGAGAGAAAATTGAGGAGATCTTTTTCGGGGTTTTAGAGGCTGTCCGTAGCGTTTAAAAGGGGGTTCTCTTTTAAAATGGGTAATGACGGTAACGTGCTTGAAATGGTTGGGTAATGTATTGGGTCTAGGGTAGAAAATTGGGCTAAAAGTTATATTGTAATTGTAGCCCATTTCCATTATTAGACTAATTGAGAGTTAGGTCCAAATAGTTAGGGGCATTGCTTTGTATTTCTTGAGTTGAGAGTGTGGGGAGGCTTAAATAGGGGATGGAGCAATTAGAGGATAACATAAATTCTATTATCATTTATATTAGGGAAAAATATAATTTAGCCTCGTGAACTACTATTATAAATTTATTTGTGCCTCTAAACTTTAAAAAGTGATACTAAAATCCTTATACTGTAATGTGTTTCAAAATAGACACGTCATTAGCACTTTTCATCAAAGCATACGTAAAAAAGGTTAAATGTGTCACCATTAGCGTTTTTCATCAAAACATATGGAAGAGAAGTCACGTGTGTCACATGTGACTTGTTTTGCATTTTCCTTCATAGATTGTCACTTATTTTTAATAAAAATAAAATAAGAAATAAAGGAGAAATTGAAAACTTCACTTTTACCCCCATAATGTTTCAAGGTTTTTTTAACCACACCTTGAAATTTTAAAATTTTTCAATGTCACCTATATTGCAAAGTTTTTAAACTTGGATACCTAATATTGAAAATTTTTAAACTTTAGATTTGTGGTTGCAAAAATGTTGAAACATAGGGAGATAAGTGAAGTTTTTTAAGGGGTGGTCGAGCCATCCTCTCTCGTTGGCCTAGGGGTGGTCAAACACCCAAAAATGGCTAAGTGGTGGCTTGACTACTCCCATTTCGCCAATGAATGAATTTAGCCACCCTCATTTCGTTAAGGGGTGGTCAAACCACAATGTGCCAGCCATAGGACATGATCAAGCTACTCCTAAATTGTATGGGACGGTTTTGGCTACTTCCATTTAGCAATTTAGGGGTAGTCAAACTATTATTATTATTATTATTTGTTATTCTTTGTTTTGTTTTTTAATTTATTTTTTACTAAAAATAAAAAGGCAATATAGGAAGAGAAAAGCAAAATAAGACATGAGGCGCAAGTAACCATTTTTTTCATCTGTTTTGGTCATATATGCTAAGAATGTGTCTAAGGGATTTGGTGCCACTTTTTAAAATTTGAAGGCACAAATATAAATGTGGTGGTAGTTTGTAGGACTAAAGTATATTTTCTCATTTATATTATCATTATCTAGCTATTTAACAACACTCTCAAATGTTACAGAGCTAATCATGATAATTTATAACTAGATAATAATAATATAATTAACTTCCCTTGACCCTTTTTTTTTTTTCCTAAGGAAATACAACAAACATAAATTCCGACATAGTTCCAATGAGCGTGTTGGAGGGATTCGATTCGAGGTTAACTTGATCGCCGCCTGAATTCAGATTAGAAAGCCTTCTGCATTGAAATTGAGAAGGAAATTGCGATCAAGGGATTCATGATCTTTTGTAACACAACAATTTATAATATAATAATATAATCTAAATTTTTTGAATTCTTTTGTAATAATCTATTTTTTTTTGTCTGACGTGTATATAAATATGATTAGTTCTTAACTGCCTCCCTCCCCTAAACCCGCTAAAACCATTTTCCCCCTAAAACCCTTTTCCCTATGCAGCAGAACCCTTTCCCAATGCAGCAGAACCTTGAAGAGAGTGTAGGGGAAAACGAGTTTTCTGGGGAAAGCCAGCCTCCTTCCCAAGAAAACCAGGCTCCTTCCCAGCAAAACCTCTCCTAAGAGCACCACGTTCCTTCCCAGGAAAACCAGGCTCCTTCCCAGGAAAACCCGCTACCGGTCGACTATGCCGTCTCCAGTAACTACCTCCTCTCCGGTAACAATCTCCTTCGCGGAGATAGTTATGCTTTAGACATGGAGAACGTTCTTGCAGATCTTGTTGGTAAACCTGAAAGTAAAGCTAAATCTGAGTGTAGCGTAAACCAGCCAACACCGGATCTGCAGAATCTGCAGAATATGTTGTTCGGAGACTTTGATATGGATCTGGCTGAATTTCCGAATTTGGCGTTCAATGAGGCCGATGCGACTGCATTATCTCAGGTAATCAGCATGCATTATATATATATATATATATATGTTGAATCCGCACATATATTTATATTGACGTTTTATATTGACTTGTCGTTGATTTCAGCTGAATCTGGGTGCCGCAGCTGTTGCAGTACCTGATGCAAAACCTGCTACAAGGAAGGTAATTCTCATTTACCTCTGTTCTCATTTACCTCTTTTCCGTGTTGTATTGATTTGGCGGTTGATTGATTGATTGATTTATTTTTGGCGAATTTAAGCTTAATCTGGATGCCATTCCCATCCCCAATGCCAAAGCTCCTGATGCACACTCTTCTACAAATCCTTCAATGAAGGTAATAGCTATGTTTTGTATTGATTTGGCCACTGATTTTTTTGTTTGTGCTTGGTTTCTAAAATTTTTCGGAATGGATTCATTACCTTTTTGAAAGTTTATGAGACTGAGTTACATTGGGAGATTAATTGGATAATGAGGCAATGTATAGTATTACTCATTTTTTATAAGTAATTCAATCTTATTATAGAGTGTTGAGGGCGTAACCTAAGTACACAATTGAGACACCCTACTAAGAACACAAATCCATAGGGAAATTAGAAAAAAGAAGGCTATTGTGAGCAGCTATCCAAACATAGAGGGATTTTTAACTCAACCATTGATGTATTACGTTACATATTAGTTGAATATATTATTTGTATAATTGATTAAGAAGAATATTAAAGTGTTTTGTTATTTGTTACATGCATGTGTTATTTTATAAAGCCTATGATTTGGGGGGGGGGGGGAGAAAGGTTGAGGGACCTTTGGAGGTTAATACCCCTTCTCTTTGGTTGTGTCATCTCTCTGCTATGCCATGTCAAACCATCTTAATTGGCAGCTAATTTTCTTGGCATTCGTGCCATATATTTATAAAGCTGTCACTCATTTGGAACATTCCCTGATAAGTTTTGTTTATCTGCTCTTACCCAAATCCCAAGGACAAAGCGGTTGCATTACCTGATACAAAGTCAAAGAAGGTAATCATCCTCTTTAGTTATGTTTTGTATTAATTTGATTATGTTTTGTATTAATTTAGTTGTTAGTTTTTTGTTTGTGGCTAATTTCAGCCGAATTTGGGTGCCATTCTGCATGCGGAGACCGAAGCTGTTGCATTAGCTTATCTTCCTCACCCGAACTCGGCAAAGATGGTAATAATGCTCATTTACTGTGTATATATATATATATATATATTTCCCTTGTTCGAGAGCAAGTTTTTGATTCGTTTAGTGATTTGATTCGTTTGTAGGAAGTCGAGTACACTTTGTTGGCTAATCATGTATCTGCATGTGTATCTGATATGCTAGGATGTATTTTACCCTATCTTACAGGTATATTTACAAATTCATTTTTAAGTTTTGATTTATTTTTCACGCGAGTAAAAAAATGATCTTTTTTATCTTTTTTGTTTGTTTGTTTGTTAGGATGTGAACGCATTCTATTGGATGTGCGCGGAAAAATAGTCGAAGCATATGGCACCATGCGATATGCTCTCTTGGGTGCAGAATTGGACAAGCTTTTGGGACTATATTCAACAGTTTGCAAATAAACGGATTGAGTGGGTAAAGCTGACTTCTAGGGACACGAAATTTACATATATTGCACAGAAAAGCATAGGATTGACTTAGTAAACAGTATATGTTATATGGTACATAAATAGGACACGGAATTTATGTTTGCGACAATGTATTTGGTTATTTTCCTCCAAATTGGCTTTAGCATGCTTATAGCTTGACAATAATATTTACACTCTTATGCATAATCAATCTTTTGACTACATTTTTCGCATGATTAATAATCGGCGAAATAACTATGAATATCGGAAGCAGAAGCTAACCAAAATAACTATGAATATCGGACAGATTTCCTAAGAGTTGCTGTTTTAAAAAATTATCAATTATTTTCTTGTCAATGTCATTTAAATCAAGCAAAACCAATTTCCAGAAGCAACTTCTTAAAGACTCGAGTATTAAGAGTGTTAAGTGCTCTATAACACTCTTTTCGCAAAAAAATCCAAAAAATTCCACTCTTCAACTCATACGAGTTCAGTGAAACACAAAACAATAAGGTAAACTAACGGCCTGCGTAAAGAAACTCCAGAAGGACAATACGAATACAAATACGAGATATTAGGCCCACTCATCGAATCAAGTCTTCACGGACCAGAGAACCCAAAATAAGGAAAGTGCATTTGGGAGTGCACTTTCGCAACTCATAAACCAAATAACAAGAAGTGTATAGTTTGAAAGTGTGTTTTTTAAAAATTATGTTTTCAAATCACATAGTTTTTAAAAATACATTATTTTAATGGTCAAAATGCGATTTTATTAATCCCTTAGCTACGTTTTTTAAAAATTTCGTTTTCAAATTACACTTTTTTAAGAGTGCATTTGGCATTGCTGTTTTGTAAATAAAAAATGCGATTTTAAACTAAATAGTAGAAAACGAATCGTTTGAGATTGTGTTTTTTAAAAATTGCGATTTTGAAGACGTAAAAAATGTGCCTTTTCAAATCGCAAACAGTAAAGTACTTTTTTGAAAACACACAATTTTAAAGACTAAACTTCGATTTTACTAAACACTTAACAATGTTTTTTTAAAAAAAATAAATAAATAAACACATTTTCAAATCTCATTTTTTTAAATCGCAAACCCAAACTCACCCACACAATACAAATACATGGACAACTATTGCATCCACCAAGCTTCAACAACTGTTTCAAAAATGTTGGTAGTTTAATCAGTTGGGACTATGTTTAATGAAACGAAGGTCACTAGTTTGAATCTTCTTCCTCACTCTTGTGCGGGACATGTCAAAAAACAAAATCATTCCAAAATAACCCAAACAACTCATTTACATGTGGACAATCAAAACCATAGAAGCCACAAAAATCAGGAAAATTGGGTTATTAGTCGTCACTCCATTAACAATGAGATCTGCCACCACTATTCTGTAAGATAAGTGGGTTAGTAGACTTTTATTGTAGTTGGGCCATCGACATTCTGTTGGGCGAATTTGGGCCTGTTGGGTGTTTGTTTAAAAAAATTGAGAATCCCAATCCAAGCCAAGTCGAAGCCTAAACGCAAAACGTAGTCGGTTTTCCTTATCACTTTTTTATTTTTGTATACAGAAATTTTTTACTTTTTTCCACATAAATCCACTAAGTTAGGGTATTTGGGAAAATGGGTTTGTCGAGCAAAGCCTCAGTAATGGATCTTTAGATAAGTGGGTTAGTAGACTTTTATTGAAGTTGGGCTAGCGGTATTCTATTGGGCCAGTTTGGGCCTGTTTGGGTGTTTGTTATGTTGGTTGGTTCAGCTGGCTAGTGAAAGCCACCTATAATAAAAGGTTAGCACATTGGGGGGGCCTTATAAGCTTATAAGCTCATGCAGAGGATTGAGTTTATTACGAAAAGTCCATAACTCATTTTGTAAAACTTTAACACATTTTCTTGGAGCTTTGAGGCGGGGCTTGAATCAACTTTTAGTGCATATTTGAGATTGTATTAGAAGTAAAACTTTTTAAGGTTTTTTTTTTTTTTTTAGTTTCAATTTTAAGTTTTTCTCAAAACTGCATTTTAGCTATTTTTGAGAGTTAAAGAAATACTTTTAAAATTTTAGGTTAAATACTCCATTAGTTTTTAGGGTTTGAAAACTTTATTTTTTCCTTCATAGGGTTTAGAAAGTGACCAAATTAGTCCTTGTGATTTTGAAAAAGCGACAATTAATCCTTACGTCAGTTGACCGTTAGTTGACTTAATAGACTGACACGTGGACCAATTAGAAGTTGACACTTGACCACCTAATTAATTTTTTTTAAAAAAAAAAAATCAAAAAAAAAAAAACTTGGGGTGGCTACATCCACCTCCCTTGGGCACCAAGGGGTGACTCGGCCACCCCCATGGCCAAGGGTGTGGATGAAATCACCCCCAATGGTGGTTTGGGGGTAGTTTCAGCCACCCGCTTGGCCCCAAGGGGGTGGCCTAACCGCCCAAAGTTTTTTGCCTAAATTAGTTACTGTAGTTGGCCTAAATTATTTACTTATTCCAAAATACATTATTTATTTATTCACTAATTGGTTTTTTTGTATTTTTAAAATATTGTTTGGTTTTTTACAATTATTTTATTTGTTAAATGAATAGGGGTATTATAAGAATATAAAAAAATAAGTAACTTTTTTGATATATTTTGGTATTTTGGGAGGCTATTGTATTACCTTTTAAACATTTGGAGCTATATTACAAACAACTGATAGTTTAAGGACTTTTTTATATTTTTCAAAAAAAAAAAAAAAACAAATTGGGTTTTGGGGTGCCGGACCAACCCAATCGCCCGGGGTGGTTTCATTTTTTGATAAATTCATGTAATTATACTAGATATTTCTAAATTCATCTAAGGGTTAAATACTAAAAACCCCATAGGGTTTCATTTTTATTTTTTATTTTTTCCTTAAGGTTTGATTTTTATTAGAGGAGGTCCATGTGGTTTCGATAAAGACCGAATTGGTAATTTTGTCTGTTGATCATTAGTTGACTTAACATAAGCGACACATTGACCAATTAAATCGCGCTAGGTATCATGTAATTTATTTATTTTTTTAATTTTAAAAAATATTTCTAATTTAAAAAAAAAAAAAAAAAATGGTGGTGGCTTGACCACCCCCATGGAGCCAAGGGGGTGGCCGAAACCACCCCGATCTCGGGTAGGCTTCGGCCACCCCTTTGGCCCCTTGCCACCCCCTTGGAGCCAAAGGGGTGGCCAAAACCACCCCTAGTGTACAATTTTTATTTTTATTTTTAAAAATATATATTTTTTAAAGATAAAAATAAAAAATAAATTCCATGACACATGGTGTGATTTAATTGGTCTACATGTCATTTTCGTTAAATCAACTAAGGAATGACCAATTTGATCTTTATCAAAGCTATAGAAACCTCATGTGATAAAAATCAAATCCTATAAAAAAATAAAATAAAAATGAAACATTAGAGGAATTTTTAGTATTAGGGTTTAGGCCTAGTGGGTCTTCCTCATCATCTACGACTCATTAACACAAGCACACAAATACACAACCAAGTTTTGCAGAGACTTAGATCTGGATTAGCGCGCAGGGAGTAGAAGAGAGAAAGAAAGGGAGGGAAGAGATTGAATAAGAGGGTGTAGAGAATTTTTTTTGAGAAGCTGTGAATTGAAGCGAGCTAGCAAAAATGACTGCGGCTAATGTGGCAGGGCAGTTTGGCGATACCACTTACTGAGGACCGGGTAGACCACTAGGCGAGGGAGGCGCTCGCCTAGGGTCCTTGGATTAATAAGGCCCCAAAAAAAAATTTGCCCAATTTTTTTTTTTTTTAATTTATGACCCTTTTTTTTTTGAATAAGGCCCAAATTTTTTTTAATAAAAACTTAAGGCTTCTAATCATGATGAGTATGTAATTTTAAAAAGAGCTCAATTTAATTAATAAGCCTCAAGATAATAAACCTATGGTAGAATAAGACCAATTAACTCATAAAAATAAATATCTTTATACTTAAAAAAGGTGTATGGGTTTTTCTTGTGAGTTTTTATTAGTTTTTTGACAATTTTTTTGGTGCGTATTATTTGAAGTAGGTGCATCAATGAGATAAAGATTCAAAAAAAATTTTATTATTATTATTTGTAATGTTTATTTTTGTGCTTAATTTTTCTTGTGAGTTTTCTATGGATTTTTGTCAATTTTTTTGGTGGAGTTTGATTTAAATGATTTTTTTTTTAAAGACCCTTTTTAAAAGTTTTGCCAAAGCCCCATAAAACATTTGTGCGGGCCATTACACCAAGGTGTTTGTTGGAGGCTCCACTTGGATCCGACTCCTCTCCAGTCCTGTTGGATTGGAGAGGCCTCCAGTTAATGGCCAAGATGGCCCTAGGAAAAATCTTAGGGCCATCATTTTACCACGTGTCCCATTATTAGAAAAATAATAAAATATTATTTAATATTTTTAAAATAAATAAAAACTAAAATAATATAATAATGAAAATTTTGTTTTGTTTATTATATGGCCCTTGGGGTGGCCGAGCCACCTCCAAGGGCCACCGTTTGGATGAGCCCTCCGCCGCCGCCGCCACCAAATGAATCCCATAGCCGCTGCAGCCACCACCATACCCCCTTCCTCTTCACCACAAACCCTTCTCTCCCTCATCACCAACCTCCTCTTTGTCCTCCTTTCCTCCCTCAACACCAACCTCCTCTCCCTCCTCCCTCTTGTCTCTCTCCTCCTCCCCTCACCGGTCAAAAAACCCTCTCATCCACTTCCTCCTCCCTTCCCTCCTCTTCACTCTCCACCCCTCATCAAGACCCTAAGGGCCAAATCCAAACACCATAATCAATTAACCAAATCAAAGCACCAAATAAAATCAAATCCAAATCAAGAGCACCGACGGTCATGGCAAAACATGAAGCCAAATCAAAACCATTCTTATCTCTACAAACAGAGACAGAGCAAGAGTTAGGGAGACTCAGAGAGAGACAGAGTGTGAGACGAAGACAGTGAGAGAGAGTGAGTTTGAGAGAATTTTTGAGAAACAGTGAAGGAGTGATCGGAAGTGAGGGGGAGAGATCGTGGGGAGGTTGGCGGAGCAGATCGGGCGAGAGGGCGGAGAGGCCGTGAGTTGGGTCTGCTCGACAGCTTCGACTGGTTGTAGCTAGTGGATTTTTGGGGCCATGGAGGAAGAGAGGAAGCGTTGGGAGCATGGAGGAGGCCGGATTTGGTGCTGGGCTCGGCAGTCTAGGTGGCTAGAGCTGGATTTCGGCCGGTGGAGAGAGAAAATCGTGGAAGAGAGAAGAGGAAGAGATGGAGGAAAATGAAATGAATTTTTTTTTATTATTTTGTTTTTTATTTATTTTTAAAAATAAAATAATAAATTATTATTATTATTTTTAGTGCGCCACATGTCGAGTTGATAGCCATCAACGGGATCACCTCCGGTCTATATTTTGGAGATGATCCTTGTCCCTTGGCTTGGGAGACGTAGAAGCTAGAAGGAGACCATGAAGAAATATTTTGAACAGTTTGGGAAGATCTTGGAGGCTGTTGTCATCACCGACAAGGCCATTGGAAGATCTAAAGGCTATGGATTTGTATGATGCTGATTCTTCTTCTTTTTCTTTGCTCACATTTCCTTGCATAAGGATTCTGGAATTTATCTTTTTCAGTAAATCTTCAAACAAATGAAAGATTTAGTATTATTTGATAAATTCATGTAATTCCCACATCAAGGCAAAGAGTTATTTATTTATTTATTTATTTTGGCCTTTTGGGGGTGGCCGGACCACCCTCTTGGGGTGGTTTGCCCACCCCAAACTGGCCATGACCACCCCATTTCGGCCAAGGGGATGGTTGGAGCGACCCTTTGATTTTTATTTTTATTTTTTTATTGGCTTTAGTTTTTTCCACCTTAGTCTGGTGATCTGGTCGAAGGGGTGGCCGGAACGACCCTTTCATTTTTTATTTTTCTTTTTTTATTTTATTTTTTTAATGGTTTTAGTTTTTTAATATTTTTAGTTTTTTAATATTTAATTAATTTTATATTATTACTTAAAAAATATTTTTTTTATTGCCCAAAACGACCCCAAACTGATTCGTTTTGGGCTACACCTAAGCCGGATCCAGTCGGCAATACTATAAATCGCCGAACCCAATTTCACTTAAAGCCCTAACCCTAAACCTTCGACCTGCAAGTTATTGATGGGATCCACTGCGGATTCTTGCGGTTCAGCTACTTCAATCCCCCCAACCCTATCTCCCCCAAACCCTAAACCTAAACCTGCTCCTGCAATTCCTTCGACCTCCCCTGCGGTCCAAGCTCCCTGGTTCATGAAATCCAGGCGCTGCCCTGCGGATCCCACGTGTACGCCTCAATTGCCACAGGTAGATTACTTAATCTCGCTTTGCCTGGTTGTTGTGTTTTGTTTAGGTATTTGTTTTGCACAATTGTTTTTGATCTTTTTCTTTGCACTTTCTTAACCAATCTCGTGTTTTTACGTGGATTTGTTCATATCGACAATTGAATGGCTGTAATTTGACATTGTAACTATATAATTATAGGCTTGTGCAAGGATAAAGTATATAATTATAGGTCAGAGAGTGAATATCTGACGATAATTTTGTCAGCGAATCCTAGGCAATAAAGTTACCTGGTAGATAAAAATTACTTGGCTTAAAAGATGACGTTGATGCAACCAATGCTGTGTCTAGATCAAGCATTCTTGTCTAAAGGGTCAAAGAAAATTTGTTTGGCATTAGTTCCCATTTGTAGAGTAAAGACACGCTTTATTTCTAAAGATGTATTTGAATCGATTTGGTGATCATCTAGGTCATGTTTATAATATTCATATGATCATCTAGGTCTGCTTAATGGAGGTCATATATGATGTGGTTCCACATGATAGAGAAAGCAGGCATAAGCTCCTTGAAGTCATGGATACACTCATGGATACTCCAGGTACCAAATCATTGTTTAAAATTTCTGAAATATAGAAAAATATGTATTCTTGTTGTATCTTTGCATAATCCAAAATCGTAAATCTGGTCTGCCACTGATATTTCTGTCATGCAATTTCGTATGTAGGGTTTAAGGCTTACAAATTGGACTTTGCTAACTGCAAACTAACCCTGAGAGGATTCATGATCAATGTCGCCAAGGTCGAGCAAATGTTGGGCGAAGTTTGTTATGCAAAAACTTTCGACGTAGCGCGAGCAAACACACCAGTGAAACATTTTTCAGGTTTATCAGAGGGTACAAATGTAGGACAAATGTAAAAGGAGGGCCTGAAATGTTCATTGTTTAGGCATGATATATGTTGAAGATTACTAGCTTGTGGTCTTGTAGTATGGGTGTTTGTTAGTGCTCGTTTGGTTGGGATATTTAACTTTTTTTTAAATAATAATAATAATAAATAACGGAAAATCATATCCATTATTAAATACACTAACTTTAAATGAGGGTGTCTTCTGTGTGGATGGTGCACAAAAGGTGGCTTTTGTGCCCACCACAAAATGAATGCCAAATCAGCTAATAGCAAATTAGAAAAAAAGTCTTGAATTTATTAGATTATACCCATCTATTGTGAAACCCAACGTATGAAACCCATTTTTTTGCCCTTTCTCATTCTTTCTCCAACACATCAACCCACCACTGCCTAGCCTATCGCCCATTGCCGGAACACGCTCGACGGCCCAGTGACAACCCCACCCGCACCGCCCAGAATTGGCAGCCAAGCGTTCGCTATTTTTTTTTTCCTACAAAAAACACGTTTATATGAGAAGAAATATTTTTGTTTTTGTTTATTTTTTCGTTATTGGTGTTTATGTTTATGTTTTTGCATTCTATACGTTTGATTAAAGTTCCACGAGAAAGAAGGAAGTTTTTTGGGTTATATTTTGAGATATTCGAGTGATATTAGCTAATTTTTCTGAGTTAATATTTGGGTTATAATGTCTCAAAACTCGTTTTTGGATTTAAAACTAAAATCTATGGGTAAAAGATTAACCTTTTAGGGATCGTATCACCTTAAAGGGATTCGGTGATCCTAAATTTGACGCTAATGCCTCAAAATGCTATCTCGGTTTTATATGCTTTTGTTGATACCAATTTCTGATTAATGATTCATGAAGTTTCGACGGAGATAGAGAGAGAGGAAGAGATCCAAGCCACCACCAGGCCACTAGGGTGGTTCGCTGCAACCTCCAGCCAATAGGGGTGGCGGCGAACTGCCCCTACTTCCCTCTGCCACCTATATATTTCTTTTTAAAAAAAATTTAATAAAATCTTATATAATCAGGTGTGTGTGTTTTTTTTTTTTTTTAAAGTATTCCAGTTAATGCGGCAATCACTGAATGGTGTGCACAAACCAAAAGTTTTGTGCAAATACCACATTGAAGTTATTCTCAACTTTAAATACTAAGGCATTACACATTATCATGGAATATTAAAAAGCCGAGCCCATGAGTTGCCACATACCAACTGCAAAGAAAGAATCAGCAGGGCTAGCAAAGAAAGAGGAGAACACATAAAAGAGCTTGCTAAATTCTTCAAAATTTTGAAAAATTTTACAAGCAAATTTGATGAACAAAACTCTCCAAATATCAAAATTCATTTCCCTGAACAAAATAATAATATTTAACTACAGTAGAGGAAGATATAGAATATTTGATGTTTGATTCCTTTTAAAAGTTGCTCTTCAAATCTAAAAGAGTATGCTTTTTTCTTCAAATTTAATTTGAAGAGTTTAACAAAAATGCTCTAAGTCATTAAGACTACGCCACAAACTGAGAGGCAGAGAAGCCACATGCATGTGCTATCTTGTTAAATGGACTACCAAAATTCTAATTATATGGATCCCGATCCAATAAAAATCGGTGAGGGACAATAAGTTTTGTTGATGAAACGACTTATTTCTTTTTACCTTTTTTATTTTTGGTTTCCAGTATGCCAAAGGATAATCAACCAAAATTTTTAAAAAGGGCTATACTACCAAAGGACCATAAGGAGAATACGACCCCCACTCATCGAATCAAGTCTTCATGGACCATCGGAGCCCAAAAATTATGTTTTCAATTCACATGCAACACACTATTTTAAAGGTCAGGATGCGTTTCTAAAAATTGTATTTTCAAATTACATTTTTTTAAGAGTGCAATTGACATTGTGATTTTGTAGATAAAAAATGGGATTTTAAACCAAATAGTAAAAAACGAATCATTTGAGATTGCGTTTTTTAAAAATTGTGATTTGAAGACATAGAAAATAGAAATTGTGCCTTTTAAAATCGCAAACAATAAAGTACTTTTTTTTTTTTAGAACTTACAATTTTAAAGACTAAACTTCGATTTTACTAAACACTGAGTAGTATTCAAAAAAAAATTCACATTTTTAAATCCCAAATTTTAAAATTACATTTTTTTAAATCACAAACCAAAACTCACTCGCACAGTGCAAATACAACTATTGCATCCACCAAGCTTCAACATTCGTTCCAAAATAACCCAAACAACTCATTTATTACAAGTGGACAATCAAAATAGCCCTCACTTTTCATGTGTTGGATTAGGGTTTAAGATGGTATAAACGTCATTTTCTCGGTCTGGAGTTATAGCAAAAGTAGAAGGAAAAAAATTAAAATGGCACATAACTGTTGACCGTCAATTTTTACCGATTTGGCTTACGAAAATGGACTTTTTGTCATAAGAAGGTAATTTGATTGTGTCAAATGTCATAGTTAGCAATTTATGAAAAAAAAAGGTCAAAGCGCTGTAGTTCATGGGAACAAAAGAAAATTACTCGAAAGAGTTTTTTTTTTTAAAAAAAAAAGCTTTAATTTTTATTTTTTTCAAAAATGCCAATTTTTAGAGTAAGAAAGTTAAATAAGTACTTTTAATTATTATTATTATTATTATTATTATCAAACATACTATCCATTTATGTTTGGCACAATTTTTTAGGTATAAAAAGTATATTTTTACTCTCCCCGATGCAATCTTGAACAACTCCTACTCGTTCCTTTCATATTTTCAGGTGTACTGCGTACAATAGAATGCTGTCACCCATAACATTTGAACCACCTTCAAATTTTCCCACTCGTCCAGTTTATCATGAGGATGGGTATAATCCACTATATATGTTTCATCTACACCCCCTACCATTCCAGCAATCACCCATCAGTAGGACTGTAGGACCTCATCAGAATGGCAAACCCATGTATGTGAGCATTAGGACTAATTGTAGTCGGCTGCGGAGCCAGAATTTTTATTCGGGGGTCAAGATTTTTTTTTTTTTATTTTTTTTATGAAAACATTAAAATTAAAAAAAATTGATTAAAATATTGAAAATTTATTAACGAAATAGATAATTAATTCAATAAAATTTAATAATTGTCTAAAACATATAAAAAAAGTAATATATAAAAAACTCTGATGGATTTTGTTATGTTTACGGAATGTTCATCTTTAACCTCCTTCATTGGCGTCGGTGGTATTAGTTCTTTTGACATTCTTTTAAAGACACGCTTTATTTCTAAAGATGTATTTGAATCGATTTGGTGATCATCTAGGTCATGTTTATAATATTCATATGATCATCTAGGTCATGTTTATAATTTCTGAAATATAGAAAAATATGTATTCTTGTTGTTCTTTGCATAATCCAAAATCTTAAATCTGGTCTGCCACTTCGTATGTAGGGTTTAAGGCTTATAGCTTGGACTTTTCGAACTGCAAACTAACCCTGAGAGGATTCATGATCAATGTCGCCAAGGTCGAGCAAATGTTGGGCGAAGTTTGTTATGCAAAAACTTTCAACGTAGGGCGAGCAAAAACACCACTGAAACATTTTTCAGAGTTATCAGAGGGTACAAATGTAGGACAAATGTAGAAGGAGGGCCTGAAATTATGTTGAAGATTACTAGCTTGTGGTGTCGTACGTATGGTTGTTTGTTAGTGCTCGTATGAGTTGACACATACCAACTGCAAAGAAAGAATCGATCAGTAGGGCTAGCAAAGAAAGAGAACACATAAGACTATAAGAGCTTGCTAAAACCATTCTTATTGAACTCTTTAAATTTGATTGTTGTTCAAAATTTTGAAAAATTTTACAAACAAATTTGATGAACAAACCTCTCCAAATATCAAAATTCATTACCCCTCTCTCTTACATCTGTCAAGAACAAAATAATAATAATAATAATAATATTTAACTAGAATAGATGAAGATATAGAGAATTTGATGTTTGTTTCATTTTAAAAGTTGCTTTTCAAATTTAAAAGAGTAGGCTTTTTTAAAAAAAATTGAACTTTTATTTGAAGAGCTTAGTAAAAATGCTCTAATTAAGTCATTAAGATTGCACCAAAAACTAAGAGGCAGAGAAGCCACATGCATATGCTATCTTGTTAAATGGACTACCAAAATTCGGATCATATGGATCCTGATCTAATAAAAATCGGTGAGGGACAATAAGTTTTGTCGATGAAAGGACTTAGAGAAAAAAAAGAAAAAAAAAAGAAAAAAAAAGAAAGGACTTATTTCTTTTTTTGTTTCCAGTAAGCCTAAGAATAATCAACTCTCATAAGGATAATCAACCAAAATTTTAAAAAAGGGCTATACCACCAAAGGGCCATAAGGAGAATACGACCCCCACTCATCGAATCAAGTCTTCATGGACATCGGAGCCCAAAAATTATGTTTTCAATTCACATGCAAGAACACACTATTTTAAAGGTCAGGATGCGATTCTATCAATCACTTAGTTACGTTTTTAAAAATTGTATTTTCAAATTACATTTTTTTAAGAGTGCAATTGACATTGTGATTTTGTAGATAGAAAATGAGATTTTTAACCAAATAGTAGAAAACGAATCATTTGAGATTGCGATTTGAAGACATAGAAATTGTGCCTTTCCAAATCGCACACAATAAAGTACTTTTTTAAAAAACGCATAATTTTAAAGACTAAACTTCAATTTTACTAAACACTTAACAATATTTAAAAAAAATACACATTTTCAAATCCCAAAATTTAAAATTACATTTTTTTTAAATCGTAAACCCAAACTCACTCGCACAGTGCAAATACAACTATTGCATCGACGAAGCTTCCACATCCGTTCCAAAATAGCCCAAACAACTCATTTATTACAAGTGGACAATCAAAATAGCCCTCACTTTTCATGTGTTGGATTAGGGTTTAAGATGGTATAAACGTCATTTTCTCAGTTTGGCGTTAGGGCAAAAGTGAAAGAAAAATATTTAAAATGGCACATGATCGTTAATCGTCAATTTTAATCCATTTGACTTGCTGAAGTCGGCTTTTTGTCATAAGAAGGTAGTTTGATAGTGTCAGGTATCATAGTTAGTAGTTCATAGGAAAAAAGTGTCAAGGCGCTGTAGACTGTAGTTCATGAGAGCAAAAAGAAATTACTCAAAGAGTTTTTTTTTTTAAAAAAAAAAAGCTTTAATTTTAACTTTTTCTCAAAAGTGCCATTTTTTAAAGTAAAAAAGTTAAATAAGTACTTATTATTATTATTATTATCAAGCATGCTATCTTTATGTTTGACACAACTTTTTAGGTATAAAAATTATTTTTACTCTCCCTAAACAATCTCGAACAAACTCTTACTCTTTCCTTTCATATTTTTCTGGTGTACTGGGTACAATAGAATGCTGCCACCCATAACATTTGAACCTCCTTCAAATTTTCCCACTCGTCTAGTTTATCGTGAGGATGAAACATATAATCCACTATATGTTTCATCTACACTCCCCACCATTCCAGCAATTACCCATCAGTAGGACCTCATCAGAATGGCGAACCCATGTATCAGTATGTATGTGAGCATCAGGACTAATTGTAGTCGGCTGCGGAGCCATAATTTTTATTCGGAGGTCAAGATTTTTTTTTTTTTTTTTGGAATGAAAACATTAAAATAAACAAAATTTGATTAAAATATTAAAAATACAACTAACGAAATAGATAATTAATTCAATAAAATTTAATAATTGTCTAAAACATATAAAAAAAGTAATATATAAAAAACTCTTATGGGTTTTGTTCTGTTTACGGAATGTCCATCTTTAACCTCTTTCATTGGTGCCGGCAGTATCAGTTCTTTTGATGGGCCAGGATATTTATTTGTCTCATTCTCGATTGTTAGGGACGGATTTAGGATGTATAATGGGGAGGGGCCAAGGCATAAAATAATTTTTTGGAAGTGAAATTAAAAATATATTAAAATATCTTATTAATATATAAAAAACAAACTCACACGAATTACAATATAATATAATAAAAAATATATTACATGACATGTGACGAGATTTAATTAGTCTACATATCATTTTCGTTAAGTCAACTAACGGTAAACGAACGGAACAATCAATTTCATCTTTATTAGCACTATAGGAACTTCAAATCAAACCCTATGAAAATAAAATAAAATAAAATAAAACTAGATGGATTTTTAGTATTAGGGTTAGGCCTAGTGGGTGTTCCTCATCATCTACGACTCATTAACACAAGCACACACATACACAACCAAGTTTTGCAGAGACTTAGATTTCGAATAGCACGGGGGGTAGAAGAGAGAAATAAAGGGAGGGAAGAGATTGTATAAGAGGGTTGAGAGAATTTTTTTTGAGAAGCTGCAAGGCAGATTTGAGAATTTTCTTGGAGGCTGCTGTCATCACCGACAAGGCCACTGGAAGATCTAAAGGCTATGGATTTGTATGCTTCTTCTTCTTCTTCTTTGCTCACATTTCTTTGCACAAAGATTCTGGAATTTATATCTCTGTCGGTAGATCTTGAAACAAATGAAAGATCTAGTATTATTTGATAAATTCATGTAATTCCCATTTCAAGGGCAAAGAGTTATTTTATTTTATTTTTTTCTTTTGACCTTTCGGGGAATTGGGGGTGGGCGGACCACCCTCTTGGGGTGGTTCGCCCACCCCAGACCGGCCATGGGGTGGCTCCAGCCACCCCTTTGCCAAAATGGGGTGGCCAGTTTGGCCTTTGATGTTTATTTTTCTTTTTTATTTTTAATGGTTTTAGTTTTTTAATATTTTTATTTTTTAATATTTAATTAATTTTATATTATTAGTTTATTACCTAAAAAATATTATTTTTTTATTGTCCAAAACGACCCGAAACTGGGTCGTTTCGGGCTACAGCAGGGCACCTAAGCCTGATCCAGTCGGAGAAGGATCCTCTCCATTTCAAATGAAATGGAGAGGAACAAGTTAGTTGCTTTTTAGGGATATTTTTGTCCAAATGAAAAACAAAAAGCTCTGAAATTATAAAATTATCCCTTAAAAGTAACTAACTTGTTCATATCCATTTCATTTGAAATGGAGAGGATCCAAATCCGATCCAGTCGGCAATACATTTATAAATCGGCAATACTATAAATCGTGAGCAAGCCCCGAACCCAATTTCATCGCTTAAAGCCCTAACCCTAAACCTTCGACCTGCAAGTTATTGATGGGATCCACTGCGGATTCTTGCGGTTCATCTACCTCAATCCCCCCAACCCTATCTCCCCCAAACCCTAAACCTAAACCTGCTCCTGCAATTCCTTCGACCTCCCCTGCGGTCCAAGCTCCCTTGTTCATGAAATCCGGGCGCGCCCCTGCGGATCCCATGTGTGCGCCTAAATTGCCACAGGTAGATTTCTTAATCTCGCTTTGCCTGGTTGTGTTTTGTTTGGGTATTTGTTTTGCACATTGTTTTTGATCTTTTTCTTTGCACTTTCTTCCCCAATCTCGTGTTTTTACGTGGATTTGTTCATATCGACATTTGAATGGCTGTAATTTGACATTGTAACTATATAATTATAGGCTTGTACAAGGATAAAGTATATAATTATAGGTCAGAGCGTGAATATCTGACGATAATTTTGTCAGCAAATCCTAGGCAATAAAGTTACCTCGTAGATAAAAATTACTTGGCTTAAAAGATGACGTTGATGCAACCAATGCTCTGTCTAGATCAAGCATTCTAGTCTAAAGGGTTAAAGAACAATTTGAATGCATTTAGTGAGATGATTTTATATGGTATATATGGTATCATGTATGTGTTCTCTTGAGCTTTCAGTGTGTTATGCATCTATTGAATTACAATTCATCTGTCGAGTAAAAAAGTAGAATTTTTTTAGTCACTAAATATTGAAGAAACTTTGCCTCTTCTCATTCAAATGAGATTATCATAGTGAAAAATACTAGCTCATGTTTATAATATTCTTATGATCATCTAGGTCTTCTTAATGGATGTCATATTTGATGTGGTTCCACCTGATAGAGAAAGCAGGCGTAAGCTCTTTGAAGTCATGGATACACTCATGAATACTCCAGGTACCAAAATCATTGTTTAAAATTTCTGAAATGTAGAAAAATATGTGTTCTTGTTGTATCTTTGCATAATCCAAAAACTTAAAAATCTGGTCTGGGACTCATATTTCATTCATGCAATCTCATGTGTAGGGATTAAGGCTTACACCTTGGACTTTGTGAACTGCAAACTAACCCTGAGAGGATTCATGATCAATGTCGCCAAGGTTGAGCAAATGCTGAGCAGAATTTGTTATGCAAAAACTTTCAACGTAGCGCGAGCAAACACACCAGTGAAACGTTTTGCAGAAGATTTACCAGAGAATAGGACAAATATAGGACAAATGTAGAAGGAGGGCCTGAAATGGTCATTGTTTAGGCATGATATATATTGAAGATTACTAGCTTGTGGTGTCGTAGTATGGGTGTTTGTTAGTGCTTGTTTGGTTGGGATATTTAACTTTTTTTTAAAAAAAAATAATAATAATAACAAATAACGGAAAATCATATCCATTATTACACACACTAACTTTAAATCATATCCAACACCAATGCTTCCACTTCTCCAATTAGGCCTCAATTTTGGAATTCTATTTGGAAGTTGAATCTCAATGATAGGCTCAGATTATTCTTGTGGAAAATAGCTTGGAATATTCTCCCTACAAAGGAACGGCTGGGTCAATTGTTTAATGTCAATCCTGATTTTCCATGCCTCCTTTTTAAGATAGCAGACGATTACATTCAGCATCTCTTTTTCGGATGTATTTTTGCTGGGATTGTTTGGCGTCATTCTTTCTGGCCTCTGGATTCTACAAAGTTTAATTTCTCTTCTATGGTGGATTGGATCAAATTAATCATTTCTCCGACCACTTCTCTTGGCATCCCTCAGGCGAATTGTCATAGATTTCAGATCTTTGCCTCGGTGGCATGTGACATTCTCTGGTACTATAGGAATCAGGCTTTTCATAATGGAATCATTTTTTAGGCGCATAATGCTTTTATGCACATAAATAAAATTGCTCTTGAGTACTTTCAAGCCTGGCAATCTGTCTCTTATGCTTCAGTGGAAAAATGAATTCCTCCTGTGCCAAATTGGGTCAAAATAAATTTCGATACAGCCATTCGGGACTCTTTCTCAACTCAGGCGACTGTATGCAGAAATTCTGATGGAAAAATTTAACATTTATCTTCTATTATCAGTTCTCCTTGTTCTGTTAATGAGGGTGCAGCCTTGGTAGCACAATTGGCTATTTCTTTAACTTGTTCTTTCAACTTTGACAAGTTCATTCTTGAAGGCAACTCTGCAGTTGTTGTCCAAGCTCTCAACCAGTCTTTATCAAATATAGATTGGAGGATCTCTCCCATTATTATGAACTCTTTGGACAATATTCCTTCTACTTCTTTTTGGGAAGCTAGAAAGGTTAATCGAAATGCAAACTTCTGTGCCCACTCAGTGGCACGTTGGACCGCAGTCAATTCTCATACTGGCAGCATTCCCTTTTCTTACTCCACCCCCACTTCTCTCACTCTAGCTCGTGGGATTGATCCTGTTGTGTCTACTTTGTAGTTTGGTTTTGTTGCTCTTGGTTTTACCGATGTGTGTATTATAAAAAAAAAAAAAACTTTAAATACCAAGGCTTTACACACATATTATCACGGAATATAAAAAAGCCCAGCCCATGAGTTGACACATACCAACTGCAAAGAAAGAATCAGTAGGGCTAGCAAAGAAAGAGGAGAACACATAAGAGCTTGCTAAAACCATTCTTGTTGAACTCTTTAAATTTGATTGTTCTTCAAAATTTTGAAAAATTTTACAAACAAATTAGACGAACAAAACTCTCCAAATATCAAAATTCATTTCCCTTGTGAAGAACAAAATACTAATATTTAACTAGAGTAGAGGAAGATATAGAGAATTTGATATTTGATTGATTCCTTTTAAAAGTTGCTCTTCAAATCTAAAAGAGTAGGCTTTTTTCTTCGAATTTAATTTGAAGAGTTTATTAAAAATGCCCTAAGTCATTAAGACTACGCCAAAAGCTGAGAGGCAGAAGCCAGCCACATGCATGTGCTATCCTGTTAAATGGACTACCAAAATTCAGATCATATGGATCCCCATCCAATAAAAATCGGTGAGGGACAATAAGTTTTGTCGATGAAAGGACTTATTTCTTTTTACCTTTCCCTTTTTTTTTTTTTTTTTTTTGGTTTCCAGTATGCCAAAGGATAATCAACTCTCATAAAGGATAATCAACCAAAATTTAAAAAAGGGCCATAAGGAGAATACAAATACGTGATATTAGGCCCACTCATCGAATCAAGTCTTCATGGACCATTGGAGCCCAACAATTATGTTATTAAATCACATGCAAGAGTGCACTATTTTAAATGTCAAGATGCGATTTTACCACGGGTGAAAAGGCGATTGCGGTTAGCGGTTAGTGGCTAAAATCGTTAACCGCAATCGCGTAGGCAGTTAATAAATTTTACTAACCACCTTCACTAACCTCCTAGTTAGTAGTTAACCACATTTTACTAACTGCTTTTTTTACTAACCGCTTTTTTGGGCTTTTTTATTGGGCTTTTTTTTTGGTCGGTTTTGGGCTCACTTTAGACGTTTTTTTTTTGCTCACTTTAAACTTTCTTTCTTTCTTTTTTCCTTTTCATGACCATTTTAGCATTAAAAATTGCTATATATCAAAATACTTGTTAGTCACCTTTTACAAAACATATAATATAAATAAAATTACAATAAAATCATCACTTCACTTGTACAAGTTTTATACATAACATACAAATAAAACATTAAAAAAAAAATTATTGTAGATCACTTCTATATATATCTATATATATATTTAAAAAATTGGTAGCGGTTTTTAAAAATCCAATAAGCGCTAAGTAGTTATAAAAGTGGTTAGCGGTTCTAAACTTTCACCCCTAGATTTTACCAATTGTTTAGCTACATTTTTAAAAATTGCGTTTCCAAATTATATTTTTTTAAGAGTGCATTTGACATTACGATTTTGTAAATAAAAAATATAATTTTAAACCAAATAGTAGAAAACGAATTGTTTGAGATTGCATTTTTTAAAAATTGCGATTTGAAGACGTAGAAAATGTGTTATTTCAAATCGCAAACAATTAAGTACTTTTTTGAAAATGCATAATTTTAAAAACAAAACTTTAATTTTACTAACCACTTAACAGTATTTAAAAAAAACACACACACGTTTTAAAATCCCATATTTTAAAATTATATTTTTTTAAATTGCAAACCCACACTTACCCACGGTGCAAATACATGGACAACTATTACATCCACCAAGCGTCACCAACCGTTCCAAAATAACCAAAACAACTCATTTACAAGTGGACCCCACAAAAATCTGGAAAATTAGATTATTAGTTGTCACTCCATTAACAATGAGAACTGCCACCATGCCACCACTACTTTATAATGGATCTTTAGATAAGTGGGTTAGTAGACTTTTATTGTAGTTGAGCTAACTGTATTCTGTTGGGCCCATTTGGGCCTGTTGGGTGTTTGTTGAGTTGGTTGGGTCAGCTGGCTTGTAATAAAAGGTTTACAAATTGGGGCATTTATAGGCCCATGCAGACTGCATATGACTGAGTACATTACGAAAAGTCCATAACTCATTTTGTAACCTTTTACATTTTCTTTGGACATTTGAGGCCAGGCTCGAATCAACCTTTAGAGCATGTGTTCTACTGACACACTACATCAACTTCTCCGCATGTCTCATTGAGCATAGACACAATTTGTGCAGTATCCATGGTTCCCTCCATGGTTAATTCTGCCTTCCCATTCTTTATCTCAAGGGATGAGTCCTGCTATGCGGTTGCCAAATTTCGGCTGCCCAGCGTCAACCATACTTTTTTTTTTTTTTTTTGCAGACCAGCTTAATCATTTTTTTAAAAAAAAAGAANAAATAATAATAATTTTTTTTTTTTTTTTTTTTTTTTGCAGACCAGCTTAATCATTTTTTTAAAAAAAGAAAAAGAAAAAAAAAACAGATTTTTTTTATGTTTTTGCATTCTATATGTTTGATGAAATTTCTATGAGAAAGAGAAAATGTTTTGGGTTGTATTTTAAGATATTTGAGTGATATTAGCTAAATTTCTACGAGCTAATATTTGGGTTCTAATGCCTCAAAACTTTTTTTTTTTTTTTATTTAAAACTAAAACCTAAGAGTAAAAGGTTAACCCTTTAGAGATGGTATTACCCTAAAGGGATTCGATTATCCTAAATTTGGTGTTAATGTCTCAAAACTCAGGGATGACCCGTGTCTGCCGAAAATCTCTACTCCTCAAGGGATAAGAAATCATATTAATAGAATTTCTGGTCATTGTTCTGCTTAAGGTAAAATTAAAGTGTCTTCCAAGTGACATGAATGCATACCTGAATTAGTGCCCAACATAACCATAAGTTTGAAAATACTGTAAAAGAATACGAATAAAGTAAAAACTGAAACACAAGTGAAAGAATAAAATAAGTAAAACTTGCATGTTCTTCGTGATGTGCGTTAATTATGTAATGTTGCATTTCAAGGCAAATGGTCTCTTTTCTTTTTCTTTTTCTTTTTTTTTTTTTTTTTTTTTGACATATTCACACAAGGGAAGGGAGATGAGGGATTCGAACTTGTAACCTCCGCTTCATTATGCGTGGTCCACAACTGATTGAGTTACCCCTTGGAGACAGGCAAATAGTCTCTTGGTTGTTCATTATAAACAATCATCAATGGAGGGAAGAACAAAAAAAGAAGAGGCTATACGCACAACTAATTACCTATCACTAACTAAAATCAAACAAAATATAAAAATGAAAATAAACTAGTAATAGGCAACGACTTTAATTAAATGAAATAATTATTTGGTACCTTCCACAAGAGAGTTGTTTAAGAGTGCAAACACAAGACAAGTTTATGCAAGAATAAATCAATATATACCAAAAGATCTAATTTAGACGCGACCAAACTCTATGACATTCGCTATTACTAAAGAATCGAACATAACTAATATTCTAAATCGGAACCAGCAAAAAGTTTCAGAAACCAACACAATATTTTCCAAAAAACTTTAAATCCCAATGAGAGAAAAGAAAAACAGCAAAATCTAACGCTTCCCTGAGTACTTGGGAGCCATCTCAAAATTTGTAATTGTATGAAGTGAATTAAAGCAAAACTCATGACAAAGACAGTTTTTAAAAAACTAACCCAAGTATCAAATAAACGAACACAACAATGATCTTTTATCATAGAACAAAAACGAAATAGAGATCGAGTTATTATTTTTTAAGTCTTTTACTGGAAATAACTACCAAGACTACAGATGCACTAATAAAAACATGTAGATAATCGTTCAACCAAGAACATGAGAATAAAACCTCGGACATACATCAGTCCACCCCCCACCNCCCTCCAGTACTCTTCCTCTTCCAACATTTAAACAAGTAACCTTATCTAAGGATAGAGATAAGGCTGCACCAGAAGGATGATGATGTAGCAAGATTAGATTATTTCAAATATATTGTATTTATCTTTTGTTAGTTTCTCTGTTTATCAAGTGTACAGATATACACAATTTATATTATAAATAGACCAATGGTCAGCGATGAAGTTAAGCTGCCATTTCAACATTTCCGCACTATTTCTCACATCTGTTACTCACTTGGTAAGGAATACAAATTTAATGTTACGAGCTTATTGGGCTTGCATGCATCTTCTCGAGAATTGACTAGCTGTAGTCCATGTGGTTTTCATGCAGTCAATAGGGAGACGTGTGACGAATCTGGAGAAGTAGGAAGAATGTGGAGTAGTAGGGAGTACTAGGAGTAGTTGGCATATGCTGTTTCATTTCTAGAAGCCACGAAGGGTTAGTGGACATGAAGTGACCAGGGCACACTCATGGATCATGGGCCATTATGTGTAGCAGTTATTTCCGTGTTTTATGATAGTTGTTAGGCCACGAGTTAGTGGTTAGTTTATTTCAGTTATCTAGCTTGTATTTAAGTACCTAGTTTTTTTCAATGAATGGCAATCTATTCAGGCAAGAAATACCACTGTGAGTGTTGAGGAGTCTAGACCCTTGAAGTTCCAAAAAAACTATTGTTTCTTGCTAGGGGTGGGTGCGGGTTGGGTCGGGCTGGGTATTGGGCATTTTGGCTACCCAGCCCGCATGGTGTAGGTATTGAAAATCTAGGCCTGCAACCCGCTCAAATTTGTAATATCCTCCGGGTTTTTGGATAGTGCGGGGCAGGTTGTGCAAGGCGTGTCGAGTATTTTGTTAGTGCTATTTTTGTACTTTTATTCATTCGATTTGGGTTGGCCCTAATCCTACGTGAGCCCTTTTTTTTCTTTTCTTTTTTTCACTTGATATATAAATAATTGGCTTTCTTCTCTTTTTGTGTATTGTTTACAATTTACTTAAAACTAATGGGCTTTTTTTGTGTAAATCAAATTACATGATAATACATATAATACATAAATTACAAGATAATAATATCATGTTCTTCAGAATTCATAAGCAACTTGATACACCAACATGATATTTATGCAATCAAGGACAGAGTCACAAAAAACAACAGCATTTTCCAAGATGAACATTATTAAACCATCTCCTAGTCCAGCACATGCAGCAAGTGTCTACTAAGAATCTGGATAAAAAGCAGCAAGATGAACCGTAGGCCCCTGCATTTGGAAATGCACATTCGTTATTTGACTAATAATTAGTGTGGTTTGAAGAAAAAAGAATTAGAGCCCCAAATATAGGGATGTCAAACATTCCCAAATGTGGGGTTATTAGCAAAATTGAAAGGGAGATTGACAGAGAGAACAATATGAAATTTTTACCCAGATTGTGGAGGAGGCGTAGCATATGGCCTGCCACAAAAAATCTGAGATTCAAACCCAGCCAACTTCGAGAGAGAGAGAGATGGAGAGATATCTACACAACGATGGCTGCTCCGAGACACTGGGACAGAAGGATGGAGCGGCGCTGGAGAAGAAAAATGAAAATAATGGAAATGAGGAGAGGCGACTTACTAATTAGGCTTAGACGAGAGAGAGAGAGAGGGAGAGAGAGAGAGAGAGAGAGAGAGAGAGAGAGAGACCTGGTCCCATGCTCCAGCTGCTAGGCTGCTCAGGGACGAAAGGTCTGGAGGCTAGGGCTGGAAAAGAAAATCGCAGGGGGAGAAGAGGCAGTTGGAGAATGGAGGAGGTTGTGCTTAGGTTAGGAACTTAGAGATATATAGTATTTAGGAAATTAAGGTTAGGAACTTAGGTTATGTGCGGAGCATGGCGAGACAGGGCGGTTACCCAAGTAAAAAATTTGTTATAACCCGAAGCCCGCCCCACCCCGGCCGAGTTTGGAAAAACCACCCGTACCCGTACAAAAATGATTTAAAATTCGGCTTGTGCAGGGCAAATCGGGTCAGTTGGATCGGTTTTATGGGTTGGGCAAGTATATGCCCACCCTTATTTCTTGCCTTTTATTTTCAAGTTATCACTCTCAAATAGCTAGGCCCATAACAAGTGGTATTCGACATAGTGGAAGGTTCTTGCAACATGGCAGAAGGTTTATGCGACATGGCGGAAGGTACCAGATTTACGCAACTATTTGAAGCAGTAACATTGTTAAAAGGAGATAAGGTTGGACCGAAGGACAACCAAGTAAGACAGGAGAGAAACACTACTGCGATTTAAGAAATTCAACACCAACAACTACGTGACATTGCTGAGATATGGGTGAGCCAACACTGGACGCAGCAACTGATGGAAACTTTGGCTCAACTGGTGTGCCAGTTGACATAAGAGCGATAGCGACATCATGACGAAGGCAAGGGTGAAAACAGCCACATAAGGAGGCATGACAACCCCTTTTTGAGAATCATGAAGCTATCAAAGGACAAACCATACACTTGGAATTTCCCAAGTTTGATGGGTTAAGGCAACCAGCTGGATCTTGAGGGCCATACAGTTCTTTGACTATTACCTCACTCTTAAGCCGCAGAGGTCTAGGTGGCCTCATTTCGTATGGAAGGTAAAGCTCTAACTTAGTACCAATGGCTTAATGATTCAGTGGCCTTAGGCACTTGGGATGAGTTCATCGATGCTTTGAAGGTGCGATTTGCCCCTTCAACCTATGATGATCCCATTGGGGCTTTCACCAAACCTAATCCAAAGCTAATTCGAAGTCCTCTTGAATCACATTGTTGGTCTTAGTGAAAAGTTCTGGGTGAGTAACTTTTTAAATGGACTAAAGGATGAGATTAGGATCATTGTGGCCATGCTTAGGCCCACGACCCTAATCTCAACCTTTAGGCTAGCCCAGTTGCAAGAAGAGGAAGTCTAGAGAAGAAATATACAAGCCATGGGAATTTCAATCCCCAACCCTTTAATTCTGTTCTCAACCCCCCTGACTACAATACCTACCCGAGACTCACCAAACCAAACACTTTAACAAGCCTACCAGCCCCAAATCCCTATCCTTAACCGATACCAAGATCAAAGATCAACTCTGCCCATTATGAGGATTTGACTAGCTCAAATGCAGTAGTAAAGGGTGAGTGGGCTGTGTTACTATTGTGACGACAAGTATCAGCCGGGTCATAGGTGCAATCGACCCAAAATATTTCTCTTGGAATGGCTAAGCTTGGAGGAAGAAAAAGGATATCCAAATGAAAAGGGGTTGGCAATGAAACCCCTAGTAGAGGAGCCCAAAGATTGCAAAGGGAAAGGGAAGTCGTTGGGAATTTCTCTACATGCCATTGTTGGGCCTTCCGGTCCAAAAACTATGACAATGGTGGGAAGGTTCAACACCCAGTCAGCAGTAGTGCTCATTGACTATGGAAGTACCCACAAATTTTTGGATTCACATGTAGCAAGAAGAGCGAACTTGCTAGTACACGAAACAGGTACACTAACAATAACGGTTACCAATGGAGATCCACTTTATTGCCATGGTTATTGTGAGGCAGACCGTATGACACTACAAGCAATGTTTTTTGCCCTGTTCTATATTTTCTAACCATAAGAAAATGTGATATTGTGCTAGGGATTGAATGGCTAAGGGGGCTAGGACCTATCTTATGGGATTTTGTGCAATTGTCTATGAATTTCCAATGGAACCACAAGGATGTGCAGTTGTAGCTGCAGCGAATGCAACCATCCAGAGTCAGTATAGAGGGGGAGACAAGTTCACCAAGTTTCATAATCCTAAGCGTAAGAAGAATAAAGCATAGGTGGGGCTATTGGTGCAAGGAAAGGGGCAACAGAAGAGGAGGCGACATGGGAGGAGTGGATTGAGCTTAGGTGCAAATTTTCAAACCTTTGAGGACAAGGTTTTTTTAAGAAGGAGAGTATGTTATGAGCTTCTCGAGCTTGTCTGCATTTTCTCAAGAATTGACTAGTTGTAGTCCATGTGGCTCTCATGCGGTCAATAGAGAGATGCACCAACTCTAGAGAAGTAGGAAGAATGTGGAGTAATGGGAAGTATTTCATTCTAGAAGCCACAAATGGTTAGTGGAAATGAAGTGACCAGGGCACACTCATGGATAATGGGCCATTCTGTGTAGCAGTTATTTCCATATTTTATGATAGTTGTTGGGTCACGAGTTAGTGGGTAGGTTCTTTTAGTTATCTAGCTTCTATATGGGGGAGTGTTGTGACAAATACTACCTAAATTAATAGATTATATTTGCTACGTTTTACTTGCAAGTGCACAAGGTCAAAAGATGTAGTAAAGTGTAAGTGCAAGATCGATCCCACAGGGATTGGTAAATTATGCTTAAAATTAGATTTGCAATAAAAAGTAAAAGAGAAAAATTGAGTTTGATTTAAATAATGCGAAAGAGGTAGGGTTTTGATTTCCACCACTAATCGTGCTTATATAATAAAACAATATGCCAATGCTCAAATTACATGATGAATATTCAATGGTTGCTAACCTAAGGGCATGGTGTATACTCCTTAAGCTATTGGTTTCCCTAAGCAACGAATTAGGCATGGTGTATACTCTAACTCTTTTCTTCCCTAAAGGATTTAGCATGGTGTATACTAAGTTGTTCTCTAGGAAAGCATATGAACTGTGAAAACCGACAACCACATGAGACCTAAGGCATGGTGTATACTCCCGGTTTCCTATGTTGATTAACCCAAGAACCCGGTGTGGATTACTTTCGTTACTTATGTTAAACCCAGGACTCGGTCATCCAAATTGATCTAACTAACAAGTCCATACCACATGCATATGTTGATCAGGCAGACACATATGAGGAATTCATGAAAACAGGTATTAATCAAGTTAAATACTATCATGCAATTATCGCAAAGGCGCCAATATTGAATTAAAATATAAACATAATTAGGGCTTCAATCTAGCCCTACTGAAAGGTTTAGTTACACATAATATTGATGCTAATCATCTTCATAAAATAAACTTAAGGAAAAGAATAAACCCGGAAAAATTGTTCTCTTGAAAGCCGTAAATTCTTCTCCAAAAATCGCTTCCTTCTTCATGTTTACAGGCCTATTTATAGACTCTAAGAGGATTCTAGAAACCCTAAAAATCGTAGGGTTTGAATCCTTGTGCAACAAGGATTTACAAACCCTAAAAACTAAGAATTTCCATAATAGGGCTGCGGCTGGTTTGGGCTTCACGCATAGGTGCGCTCGATCGCACTCGGGCTGCGATCGATCACACTGTGATCGATCCCCTTCTTTAGCGCATGAACGCAGGTGCGTTCGATCTTCTTCTTGAGCGCTCGAGCGCTGGTGCGCTCGATCGCAGGTATCCTGCGATCGTTCGCACTTACAGCCTCCAGATCCTTCTTGAGCTTCTTCTAGTTTTCTCCAAATTCTCTTCAGTTAAGCCCTAAACTTTCTTTTCTTCCATAGGCCTGTAAAATAGAGAAAACACAAAAAGAAGTAAAATAGAACAAAATAACACATCCTAAAGGCATAACAAACATAAGTTAAGGGGCTTAAATATGAATATTTAAGCACTTATCAGGGAGTCTTCCATATGTTTTCCATAAGGGTCGTGTTCACCCATGCTAACTCATGGGACTTAACAGACAGTTGGCTTAATTTGCTTAATAAGAGAAGAGATGTCCACTTGATAAGAATTATGCACAACCTGATTTCCAGTGAACCATATCATGTCCAAGACAATAATGGCAAATATTTGAAAATTGTGAGTCTTTTTTTGGAACGAAAAATATTTTGAAGCATTAATAATAAACTTTATCCAAGCAGGATTCTCAAATGCATGAACGTTGAGAGGCCAATTACATTGTCCCCAAATGATTCTAACAATATCACACTAAAAAAAAAAACCGGTGTCAAATAGTTTTGAATTGTTTCTTAAAAACTGGACAACCAAACCTCAATGTCATTAGATGGAATAAATTTGGCCAACTTTGCTCTTATTGGGCAAATATCCCAAGCAACGTTTCAAAGTAAGTGCTTTAATATGCGCTTTATTATTTCTAGGCCCCACAAGTTTTCTCATTCTTAAGGTAAAGAGGCACTTCCTGAAATTGAGTTTCATTTAAGTGTAACTCATGAGTAGACTTGACAATAAATTGAACCAAAGGTATTGGAGTCCATATCTAAGTGTCTTGTGGAAGAATGACTTAGATGAAGATTCTAAATTTGGCTTGTTGAATCAACATAAAAAATATGATATAATCGATTGACATCCTAACTTCTACTTTGATGAATTATAAGACCATAAACCGTAAATTAAGGAAGGGAATTTAAAGAAAGGTTGACAACTGGTTTGAAACCTAAAATAGAAGGGATCCAGGGGTCGAACCAGTTATTTTCAACGAAGGACAATCTATTCAGCTAATAAATAGCATGGTGAGTGTTGAGGAGTCTGAACCCTTGACGTTCCAAAAAACTATTGTTTATTGCCTTTTATTTTCAAGTTATCATTTGAGACCAATAACATTTAAGAAGAGGCAAGGGTTTATTTGATCACATGTCCCTAATCATTGCCCCTGTTGAATTCCAGGACGTCTTCGAAGTTGAATTCCATGACGTCTACGGGTAATGCATCTGCATCGGATTCGGCAATTCGAATAGTAGCCATATTCGATTGAAATCCGCCACAAAAACAAAACATCAACAATCAATCAATACAAAAGAAATATATATAAAAAATACTAATTAATGGGGAGTTTAGATGAAAAAATGGAACCTCATCGGTGTCAGCATGTTCAACTTCAGCCAGATCCCGATCCACCTTTGGAGAGCCTTTGAACGCCAGAGTTTACTTTTTCGCATGAGGGTTAGAGGTTGGCTGGGTTAAACTGTAGCTCAACAAAAAGTTATCAAAGTTTATAAGATGGTTAAACATATCTAATTCCAACTTGCCAGTAGGACTCGCGTATTTACGGGTAGGCTGATTTTTCTGGAGTGGAGGGTTCTCCTGGGAAGGAAGGTTTTCCTCGTTTTCCCCGATGCTTTCTTCGAAGGTTTCCATGTTGAAATAAACAGTATAGCAGGTGAGATGAGGTTTAGGGTTTAGTGGGTATAACAAACCATAGTGGTCACTGGTCATAGAATTAACAATGTGATTGAAATTATGCAATAAAAAAAATTAAGAGTTCAGAAATTATGCATTAAAATCTCGAAAAAGACAAAAGTAGCTTATTCCTTAGAGTGCAATCACATGCAATGTGTACTTTAACGTTTACAATTGAAAACATAACCCAAAAAATCTCTTTTACGATGTGATTTTTTTTATTTTTTGCAGTATTAGGTTTCATTACTTGATACTAAAAGAAGGTAATCATCCTCTTTTCCAAGAGATTATGTTTTTTTATTAATTTGGTTTCTAATTTTTTGTTTTTGGCGAATTTCAGCTGAATTTTTTTTCCTCTATAAATTGATTGGATTTTTCTATGTCAAAAAAATGAGAATGTAGTAGCACTCTAAAGAATAAGCTATTTTTGTCTTTTTTGAGATCTTAATTTTGTTTGAATTTTTTTTTTTTAGATCTTAATACAATATCAAAACTTCAGTCTAGATTTATTTGTGCAGCTAATTTATCATACATGCATCCTTTTTGGTTTTGCAAAGAGTTGTCTACACTCTACTACATCCTTTCGCGATTGTTGTACTGCTCCAACTTGCCAGTAGGAATCATGTATTTACGGGAAGGCTGATTTTCCTAGAAAGGAAGGTTTTCGTCGTTTTCCCCGATGCTCTCTTCAAAGGTTTCCATGTTGTAATAAATAGTAGAGCATTAGAGATGAGGTTTAGGGTTTAGTGGGTATAGCAAACCAGAGTGGTCATTGGTCGTAGAATTAACAATGTGATGGAAATTATGCAATTAAAAAAAATTTTGAAAGTTCATAAATTGTGCATTAAGATCACGAAAAAGACAAAAATAGCTTATTCTTTAGAGTGCAATCACATGCAATGTCTACTTTAACATCTACAGACGAAAACATAACCCAAAATATCTCTTTTACAACGTGATAATTTTTATTTTTTTTTTATTTTTTTTGCAATATCAAGTTTCATTACCTGATACTCAAAGAAGGTAATCATCCTCTTTTCCGAGAGATTATGTTTTGTATTAATTTGGTTTTTGATTTTTTGTTTGTGGCGAATTTCAGTCGATTTTTTTTTTTCTCTATAAATTGATTGGATTTTTCTATGTCAAAAAAAATGAAAGGGTAGTAGCACTCTAAAGAATAAGCTATTTTTGTCTTTTGTGAGATCTTAATTTTGTTTGAAATGTTATTTTATTTTATTTTATTTTTTTGAGATCTTAATGCAATATCAAAACTTCAATCTAGATTTATTTGTGCAACTACTTTGTCATACATGCATCCTTTTTGGTTTTGCGGAGAGTTGTCTACACTCTACTACATCCTTTCGCGATTGTTGTATTGCTCCAACTTGCCAGTAGGAATCGCGTATTTACGGGTAGGCTGGTTTTCCTGGAGTGGAGGGTTCTCCCTGGAAGGAAGGTTTTCCTTGTTTTCCCCGATGCTCTATTAGAAGGTTTTCATGTTGAAATAAACAATAGAGCAGGAGAGATGGGGTTTAAGGTTTAGTGGGTATAACAAACTAGAGTGGTCACAAGTTGGGGAGGATAGCTGAATGCAGTGGATAACCGCCAGAAAGCAATAAGTAATATTGTGCATTTAGTTGAATATAAGACACAATTGGGCTTTTGTTCGAAAATTGGTTAACTTGCAATGTGCATTATATTGGGCTGGGTCATTGGGCTGTTAGAAATCTGTTAGTGGCAAAACTAATTTGGGCTCTATATAATCAGCTAATAGGCCTGTTAAAAGCTATGAAAAATCTAAATCTGGGCTTTAATTTTCTATCTTCCACAATCCATCTCATTCATTCTTTGGGAATAATATAAAGTTCTTTGGGATGAAGGTGAGCTTGGGCCATTGGACCAACTTCAATTCCAAATTTCATGATATGCTCTGAATTTGTTGTTTGATTGTCACATTCATATCCAAAATTATGGGTTTCTTTCGAAACCATTTTATTTATTTATGATGGGAAAATCCCAACAGAAGTCTTCTTTCAATTCAGGTTTTAATTTTTTTGTTTTTGTTTTGTTTTTTATTTGGGGGTCTTCTAACGAGTTCACATATTAATATAAGTTTAAAGGAAAAAGTACAGAATGCCTATTGAGTTTTAGGCCTTAAAAAAAAAAAAAAAAAAAAAAAAACCCTGAGTTTCACTTTTAAAAAATCCATGGCAGCTTTTCTTCAGAGTATCGAGACAGATCAGAGGATTCTACCAATGAAGATTCTGTTATTGATGATTGATTTATAGTGGATCTTCTTGACGACCACAGTGATCTTTCCCGGGCACTTTCTCCTATGGATATATATCCTCAAGAAAAAATAGCTTCTTGTAACAATGACCAAACTTGGGCCTGGAACCTTTTGAGTTGTAGTCCGTTTTGTTGTTTTGGGTCGTTGGGCCCCTTTTGTCTCTATCCATTGAACAAAAAGATGAGTATGAAATGTAGATTGAGGTTGCATAATAAATATATATTACACCTTATAATCTTTTTATTTTGACATCAAACTTTTGATCTTATTTGCTACAATTCTCATAAATTGACACTAAAATTTTTGCAGCCAAACTAGATCTCACACATTCATGCCTTGCCCCCATGAAATGTAACTCCATTTTCAACATTAAATGCTCAGCTTCATTACAACAAGAAATTTGGGCTTAGGCTCGGGCCCACTAGTTGTAGGAGATTAGTACTTGACATGGAGAAGTTCTTTTGCTTCACCCCTAGTAGAGTAGTTGTAACAATCTAGGGAAAAGCACTAGCCACATTTACGCTATTATACCAAAATGACTAGTCAATTTGAAACTAACCTGTAATTTATTATAAATCTCAGTTTTACCTAGTAACTAAGCAATGTGAAACTTAGCACTTATGACTATCTTTATAAATCACCTACTCTATGTGAGCTTCTTCTCATTTTCTCAATATGGGACCGGGGTGTTACAGTAGTACTTGGAGTTGATTTGCTTCACCAACTCTTTCTCCAAGTCCTCCTAGGTGTAGGAGTTTGATATTGACTTGGAGAAGTTCTTTTGACCGACTTTACTTGCTTAGAGGGCCGGCTCGATACATTTTAGGGCCTAAGGCAAAGAAAAATAGCAAGGCCTTTTTCTTCAATTTAATTATTAACTAAATAATATTTAATTTAATATTATATTATATTATATTATTTAAAAAAAAAAAACATTTTTATCACTTTTTGGAATGCAAAATTACTTATTAATGTTTTATATCCAAGTTTTTCTAACATCTCCTCTTTTTTTAAAATCACTAATTAGATATGAAATTATTTTAAGGATTTGAACAATTAGTTGTTGGAAAATAATAAAATTGGAGGAAAAAAAAAGAATTCAAATTTGAATAGAGAAATAGAGAGAAAAAAAAAATGGAAACTTATAAATATGAGTTTGTAATTGAATAAAATATATAAAGACTTTCCGTCTTCTTGACCTTTTTTTTTAAAAAAAAAAGGTCGGAATCCAATCATAAATTCATATTTTGTGGACAAAAGTAACCTATGTCTCAAGTTAGAGAGAGAAGAAAGAAAGAACATTAAAAAAAAAAAAACACTCATTTCTCATGCAATGATTATCCAATTGCCAATAGGGACTTGGTATCATAATTTATTGCTGATTAGTGTCATTGTAAATTAATAGGGAATCTTTGGCTGCTTATCACAAGGCGCAAAATACCTCTACATTCAACATGAGAATTTTCTCAAAAAAAAAAAACATGAGAATTTTATTTAAGAATGACTTTGATATTAATATATTATTTGATTTCCGTATTTAATGCTATCAATTATTATAATACTTGTTTCAAGAATAGAATGTTTGAGATTTTAAGGCCCCAATTTACCAGAAATTAGGGCCTTAATTAAATAATATTGACGGTAATTAAGGCTTTAAATATTTTTTTATGGAAACAATCTTGAATAATATTTATTATTTAGGGGCCTTAGACAGCCACCTAAGGCTCCAGCTAGCCATGTGTGCGTACAGCTTATAAAAAGTAGGGGTAACTACTTTTTGCCCCCATGAACTACAGTACTTTGACACTTTTTTCTCATAAACTACCAATTATGACATTTGACCCCATCAAATTATCATCTTATGACACTTTTTCCCATTTTGTCAGTCAAAGGGAGGGTCAACGGAAAGAGAAATTTTTTTTTCTATTTTTGCCCCCACTTCAAATCATTAAAATGACACTTATACCCTCATAAAATGGGGGCAAAAATGGAAAAAAAAAATTTCTCTCTCCGTTGACCATCCCTTTGATTGACAAAAGGGGAAAAAGTATCATAAGATGGTAATTTGATAGGGTTAAGTGTCGTAGTTGGTAGTTCATGGGGGAAAAGTGCCAATAGGCTGTAATTCATAGGGGCAAAAGTTAATTACCCCTAAAAAGTATATTACAGTGTTCTTGAGGTGCAACATGAGAGGAAAAAACTGAGAGTTGTCTGATTTGTGGTGTTGTACAAGGAGAAAACCCAGTTGAGCGAAGCCGCTCAACAAAGGAGAAAGACTTTGAATTGCACATGCATGGTTTGTCAGTGTGAGTTGCAATCTCTTTTCTGTTCTCAAGTTCTCTTTTATGCGAGTGATGGTGAGATTTGAGTGTATTAAGGTTTTGGGTTTTGAGTGATATTCTCAATATTATATTTTTGTACTTCATTTTTTATTGTGAATTTCTTCGTGATCGCCTTCACTGGTGGACGTGCCTCACATTGAAGGAGTCACTTAAATCTTAGTGTTATCTTGTGTGTGATTGTTCTCGCCTTATTTAACCTTAATTGTGATCGTGTTTTTGCACAACAATATCAATATAAGTTTAAGGGGAAAAAAAAAAATCAAGTTTTAGGCCTTTTTGAAAAAAAAAAAAAAAAACCCCACCTCCATGAGTTGCAATTCACTACCTTTTTTTGCATAGTGTAATATAACCACTTCAGAAGACAATAAATATTGGTTTTGGCTGCTTCTTTTAGATAGGAGAAAAGGCAAGTAGCAATTTTGTAGGTGCTGATTATTCAGCACCTACAAAATTGCAGGTGGATGATGATGGTGTAGAGATGTATATTGATACATTACTTGTTCAAAGTTCAAACTCATTATAGATTCTTTTTGTAACATGAACAATAGAGAAATAGCTTCTTTTTTCTTTTTTTTTGGGTCCAAGGATCCTGCAGCCTATTTATGTCAACTCAATAGAGATTCGAGATTGTTCCTAAACAAACTTTGATCGAGGATATGAAACTAGAACCGCTAGAAAGAACTTGGGTTTGACATGTCATCACTTGGGAAAAGGTTTCCTAGCTTCGCTTCATGTTCTATATCTTTTGATTTTTAAAATAAACAATAAGTCTCACACGTGATCCTCGTCTTTATAGGAGGAGAAAAAAGGAAAACAAAAATCGAGGCATAGGCTTCCCAACATTTTCTTACTTATATCCTTACTAATCAAAACAATAATTAAATTTTCTTATGCTGATATATCTTTGTCCAGGTAAGTAATTTGAGGTGCTCGGTGCTCCTGCTTGAAGCAATACAGTAGCATCTAAAATCAGAGTCAGAAAGCTTATTAATGCCACCGAAACTAAAAATTGAGATTTTAACTTTACTATTTTTTAACTTTCACCAAACTTTTTTATTTTTGTTAAAATAAATAATTAGATTGTGGTCTGAGGAAATTTGGGCTTAGGTTCGGGCTCGCTGGGAGAATCAAAGAGAAGGGTCTTCAAGCCTTCTGGGTTCAGCCCAAGCAGAAGATTAAGCCCAAGCCAAACGTGAAGCTATTCACATGTCAACATGTCAGACTTGAGAAATTAATTGAAAAAGAAAAAGAAAACGAAGATGGGATGGGTAAAGGAGAGTGCCTAAAACCCTAAGCCCAAGAGGAAATAGCACGAGTGCATCCAATTGTTGGTCTTGGGTCTGGTGTGGGAATAGCATCGTCTTGAACTTTCTTAATAATTAGGCATTAGAGGTTTGTGCTTATTGTAATCGATTAGTTAACATGTTGGTTAACTGTATTCACGGAAAAAAAAAAAAAAAAAATTCATTGGCTTATCAATTATCAGCTAAGCTATGAAAAAGATTGAACAAAAAACAGAAACGAATCCGCTACCTATTTTACGTCAAGCAATACATGGAATAACTCTCGACATAGCAGTAAAAGAAAAATGTGTGAGCAGATCGACTCATCAAGTTTTTATTGAAATAGGATTGGTACAAAGAAAAGCACATGCTTTTCGTTGGTTATTAAGGGTATCCTGAAAACACGAGGGTCAAATCAAACCATGTGAATATAAATTGATAGTAATAATCGCATTAATCTTATCTAGCTGAGCTGGGATGGAGGGAAAGGCGTGTACTATGTAAAGGTGGGATTAGCGCATGATTATCCAGCGTGATAGGTAGACCAAACCTAGGTCTAATTTTCCAGGTAGACGAGCACATTTGTCAAACAAATTGCCTCGTAAAGTATACAAGGACAAAGTCCGCAATTTTACCGCTGGGGAGAAGTAAATAATGTATATTATTATTTAGACAGACGGTCTATTACTATAGCGCACGCTTGGCGGTGACTTGATGTAAATGGACTTTGAAAATTACGATACCACCATCTCGAATGTGCACTCGTGCACTAGAATCATGAGCTCTAAAAGACAATTTCGTACCGAAACAGGAAATAATACCATCCATTGTAATTAGCCTCTACGAGATATGTTTCACGTTATTTTTTGATTTATGTGCTTCTTAGTTCTTATGCACGTGAGCTACGAATATGGGTCACAAAGTCTACCAAGGCCTTATAAATTCTAACACGATGATTTTTGGAAGATTTAATTTTTTTTTTTTTAAGGATATTAGTTAATATGTCTTAAAATATATATATATTAATTTTAAATATTTCCGACAATTCAAATTAAAATAAGGAGCGGTTGGTTCGTGAAAGTTATTAAAATTAAATCAATTAAAATAGAGTAATGTTATAAGTCTTTTTAAGTCTTCTTTAGAATCTTTTTATAGTCATATCAAATATGATATGACTGTTAAAATTATTAATAAATTAAAAGTTAATAAATTTCATCTCAAATTTAATGATAATTTTAAAAATTAGACTTTACCAAATCTTATAATATTACTCATTAAAATATGTTTTCATTATGTAAGATATTTGAGATTAAAAATTACTGGTAAATGGTGATCCACCTTGACTTGGAACAGAAACCCCTTTTTTGGGGGCACAAAGAGTCAACGATAGGCCCTACGAGGTTGACGGTGGAAATGAAAATGAAAATGAAATTTCCGAAAANGGGGGGGGTGGTGGGGGGGGGGGGGGGGGAACAGAAATACGGAAAAGAGCAAGCACCTACCCAAGAAAATTACCGCAAAGTACGTAAAAAGTGAATAAAACTTCCAGCTAAAAGACGCCAAAGCAAGCACGCCACTGGCGGCTACGCGTCCTGAATAGCCGCCGATTAGTGGACCCCACAACACCCAGTCTGACACACGTCACACATCCGTGACTCCACACCCCCCAAACCCATCCATCTCTTGCCTTTCAAATCCCCCCACCCCTCGCGTGCATGGTAGCCCATTTAACTATAGTTTGACCGCAAATACTCACGCACACACACAACACTCTCTCTCTCTTCTGGAAACGCGAGCCAAGGCGTGCACGAATGCATGCGCCTCTAGATCCCTACGGTGATGCGGTGCGCACACACACACACACAGCCTGCCCTGTTTTCACGCTCATCATTTGTTGCTTCTTTTATCTCTACCCGCCTGTTATCGAGGCGTGACCTTTCGATTCCCGCCACGTGTGAATCCACTTTCTCCGTATTTCTTTTCTTTTTTTTTTTAATCCCAAATGTTCCGACATCTCAATTTTCAACGCCTGATATCCAAGGGCCACAATTTCATCCAATATATTATTGTAGTGATCGGACGGCCGAGATAGGACAGCGTGTTAATTAAAGGCCATGAGCCGCGTGAGTAGCTTTTCTCCTAAAGTCTGATGTTTCTTTACTGTACGAAGAGATTTGGTGGTCGGGATTGCAAGATTTTCTTTCCATTTTTTAAATTAACATCCGGTAAACCCGAAATATCTTTCCCTTTTTAGGTTACCTTATTTTTCTAATATCGGGCAGTACCTAGATGAGGCGTGATAATCTGGATTGCAATTACAGTTATGGCCCTGCTCTATTTGTAATGTGTATTATTGTCTTGTTAAGTTATTAAAAATAATCTAATAATTAGTTGAAATTTTCACATAAATGTGAAATAAGGGTATTTGATAAAACATTATAAGAATGATTTTTTTTTTTTATGATTTCAATAATTACTCTATTTATTTTTTGTTTTATAAGAAAAGTTGAAGGTTTTTCATTATGAATTTTATTTATTTATTTATTTTATCTAATAGAAAATTATAAAGTTGGAGTAAAGAAGCAAAGGAGTGGAAAATAAGATTGAAACTATCACGATTGATTGTTTAAATTACACGTAATTCAAACAACCTTATAAAAGTGAGAAAATAATCATCTCCATTTTAAATAAAATGAAAAAATATCCGGGTAATGTATTTTAGATGGTGAAACCGTGAAAGTGTCTACAAAATTAAAATAACAATTTTAGTCCTCTAAAAAACAAATTAGGATTCTAAAAAACACTATTCCATAAAGAAAAATGTTATGTGTTTTTTTAGTGTTTTTTTGATATCCTGCAAATTGTGATATTGCTTTTAAAATTACCAATAAAATAAAAGTTAATAATAATAGTCTTAAATTCAACAGTAATTTTAAAAGTTATATCATACTTGAAGAGCACCAGAGAACACTAGATGAGCACCAAACATTTTCCTTCTTTTAGAAGGGGATGCAAAACCCATAAATGTTGAAATTTAATTTCAAAATTTTCCTGAAAAAAAAAAGAGAGTGAATTAAATCTAAACAGTAAAAAAAAAAAAAACCCCTATATATATATAAAAAAAAAATTTAAAAAGAAAAAAAAAAACTGCAATATCTAAGTCATAACAAAGTTTTCCTCCTATTTTCGGTCAAAATCTTTTTACTTTTGTCCCAAAAATATGTACTTGAACATGATTCAAAAGCTTAACACATCGTTTCAAGTGGAGGTCATTAGTTTAAATTTTTTACTCTTTTCTATTGTGTGGACATGTTAAAAAAAAAAAAATACAATCAATCAACTCAACCAGGAACCCACCCTCTATTAATAGCACTAACAATAGCAGGAAGCGTTTTTTTTTTGAGAAATTTTGAAGCTCTTAAGTTTGATGATTTTATTTATTTTTAAAAAAAAAATTAAGGTTGAAATATGTTTTTAATTATTGAAATTCAGTATAGTATTGATCCCTATATTTAAAATTTAAAAACTTTTAATTTTTGTAAACAATTTCAAAAATAAAATATATATATCCAAATTTTAATAATATCCGCATGAGTTGCACTTCAACAACACACCAGATTCAATTATTGGGCATTGAACGCAATAATATTAAAAGCACTAAAGGGCACGAACTCATAACTCTTCCGTAGAAATGGGACAATTAGTGTGCTTCTTTTAAAGCCACATGGTAATTATGTTACTAACACTACTATTATGGGCGGATAATCTTGACCTATCAATGCAAGTTGAAGAAAAAGGCCAACCCCCAATTCAACCTCTATAATGGAAAGCCTTACTCTTTGGTTAATTTGTCAAGAAGAGTTGAAGAAATAATTATCAAGACTCATAATTATACCTATGCCCTTCCCTTTTCAAGCTTTGAAATAGAAGATTAACGTGGGAAGCCGTGTAATAATTATTTAATGCTCTTATTATTACTTGGAAATGGACGCACGGTGCAACTCTCTACAATCACTCCCACATGAAAGCCACGATCACATAATTTTCCTAATGAGCCTCAAAGCAAGTCACTTGCACATCATTAAGGTCATGTTGAAACTTTAATATAAAATTCTATAGGATAGCTTTAATTCGACAAATTTTATTAAATGGGTCATATCTGACCCTCAACCTTAATTTACTAATTTTGTGTCAAATTCGTAGATCGTATAAAACTTGTCAACCTTAATATATATAAAAGTTAACGAGTATAAGATTATATAGGTAACCGTAATTCGACCTATTTAATTAAAATTTTCAAGCAAAACCCGCTTGTTAAGGTCGTGAATCATGCCAAAAACCATCGACCGTATACTACTACTGCTTGTGGTCAGTGAGTTAGTGGGTGCAAATATAGGTGGTTTCATCAGCACTCTTGGGTTGTCGTACTAAGAAACGAGAAATGGATGCTTTAGCGTGTTTATATCCAACTAACTTGGGGTAGTTGATTGATATGATTAATACCACCATCTTCGATCTCCACTGTCGAAAACCAATATCTTTCTGTTATAAAAGCGAACTCGATCGTTGCACCGCATTTCAGTGGGAGGAAAAGGAAAATGGGAAGTTAATCTCATCTTCGATCAATATCACATCTAAAAGATTACGATGAGAAGTTTCGTGTTCTTGCCATCAGAGGGACATAAAATCTGCAACAATTGGTCTAAACTAATGATGTTCCATCACTTTTTTACTATGGGCTTCCACCTAGTGCGGTGTCTTATGTGGGAGAATGTATAAAAATAGATGGTTGCTTCAAAACCCATATTACTCATAAAAAGATAAAAAAGAAAGAAAGAGAGAAACCAAAATGGGTGTCATGCTTATCTAGTCATATATATATATGGGATTGATCATAAGCGTGGGTTTGGCAGGTGAAATTTTTTCAAAACTAACCATATGTACCCTATGAATGGTCTCATCTAAAAGCCACTAAACTAACCACCCGACCCACCATTAAAAAAGGATATGAGAGGGTTGACACTTTCTAATGGAACTTTTCTTTTTGATTTAAAATAAATAAATAAATGAATATATATATATATGTGTGTGTGTGTATAAATATAAAGTGTAGTGGGAAAAAAGTCTAAGAAAGTGGGTGATATGTGGCATATATAATATTTGAGGAAGGGACATGGATTCCCCTCCTTTTGCTCTTTGTATTGGTGTGGGTTAATTTTCAAAAGCACAACATATGATCCTTTTAGTGCGGGCTGGTGGAGAGGGTATTGTTTTCTGCTTTCCAAGCGTGTACGTTTTTGTTGGAGAATCCACAACCAAATGGCTCCATGGTCTCATGCCCCACGTTTCCCCATCAAACTCAATTACAAGTTAATGGATTGGCGCCTTCTCAAATGCTATACAACTTATATTCAAATCTTGACACGATACGAACCCAAAATATGATATTTAGATGTTGGTAATTTTTGATATGATTTGTGAACCCGGCACGAATTTCACATGAAATTGGTTGGTTAGGGTTGAAGGGTCAGATTCGTTTAATTAAATATCTCGAATTATGATTGACCTATATAATTTTATATGCATACCTCAACATGACTTGAACTTAATATGCGAACATAAATTACAACCTCTACTCTCAACCGATGCTTGATTGTGAGTTGTGACGCACAATTTTTAACACGACTTGTGAATCATATATGAACCCAACATGAATTAGTGAGTTAGGGTTGATGGGCCTGATTTGTTTATTAAATATGTTGAGTTAGAGTTGACATATATAGTCTTGTATTCAAACCTTGACATGATACGAACCCGAACCCAAAATGTGATTTTTAGTGCTGATAATTTTTTACACGACCTATGAACTCAACACGAAATTAGTATATCAGGGTTGGAGGGTTTGACATGTTTAATTAAATGATTCGGATTATGATTTAACTTATATAATATTATACTCATACCTCAACACTATCTGAACTTGACATGCAAACACCAATTGCGAATGCTTACTCTCAACCGATGTTGCTTGATTAATATTGTTTGTTTGCACTTTTGTTATTGTTTAAACTTGCTAGACCGACCTCGATGTGTGTATATATATATTTGACATGTCCACACAAGGGAATGAGAGAATTCAAACTAGTGACCTCCTCTTTATGAGGTGTGGTTTATAGCTGATTGAGCTACCCCTTGGAGACGCATATTGATATTATACAGTTAACACAAGCATGTCAATTTTCATGCAATTCGATAAGCATCAAGGATTGTCAAAGATTATACAGGCATCATATTCTTAAAGGAATAACATTGCAGGCTTGCAGCATATTTAATGTATCATTCTCATCCATTGAATATGGGGGGTCCAATACCAAGTGAACATACATCTCCAATAGGCAATATTATGCATTTGTGTGTTACACCCTCTTTCTTTTCTTTTTTCTTTTTTTAAACGAATCCAATAGAATAGGCTTGAAAACGAACGAGCCCAAAGAAATCATCAGTCGTCGTTGGTTAGCATCTAAGGTTGAGGAGGAGATAAAAACACAAAACCCTAACCGGCGAATTACAAAAGAAAACACGCAAAAATTTGTACTTTTATAATTCTGAAAATTGATAATTAAAGTGAGCATGATGATTAAATAACACAAGGCGTGTGGAGGAATCGTTTTCATGTTTGATGAGCAAAGCAAAGGAATCGTTCGCTTTACACCTCATTTGGTTGTAGATGGGGGGGAGCGTTTTGGTGGCACCAAAAGGGGGGATTGGGAATTTGGGAGAAAGGAGGAGGAGGGGAGGGGTGGGGGGTTGATTGGGCGTGGGCTATTGTTCCCTCCAGTCCAAACAATAGGGCATGAAAGTATGCATTATATGTCACTATCAATTAAATACGTTTATAATTGGATCTTCTCACCTGTGCTAAGATCTCTTTCACCTGATTAAATCATGTGTCTTCCTTTTTTTTTTTATTTATTTAATCTTGCGGGTACATCCAACCATACCCTGCATCGCCACTCCTATGTTTTCTGGCTTTACTCTCTCTCTCTCTCTCTCTCTCTCTTTCTCTAAGTCGTGTTTGGCGGCCTGCTTATTTTAAGGCAAAGGATAAAAGTGAAATTGTATTCACCACTCACTTTTCTCTTTATTTTAGTTATATATATAAAAAAAAAAAAAAAATCCATTTTTATTTTATTTTTAGTTACTCATTTCTCCAAAGCACTTACTGTTTGTTTTAGCTATTCATTTTAACTGTTTTATTTAAATATTATTTATCGATAATTTATTCATCTTTTATTGAGAGGAGAGAGAATGTGAGAGATTGAAAAATGCTTTATTTTTATATGGTTAAATATTTTATTCACCCATGTAAGTTAACTTATTTATTTATTTTTAACTTTTAGGGTTTAATTTTTATCAGAGATGGTCTCTCCGTTAAACTTATGTCCAAAATTTTACGGAACGCTACGTCAGCACTAATCACGGCTTGAAACGTGTCCATATAATTAATTAATTAAAAAATAAATTTTTAATTATATTTTTTTTATAAAAAATAAAAAATTGGATGACTGGCTATCTCCTTTGGCCATGGGAGTGACCAAACCACCCCATATTTCCTCTCTCTTCTCATCTCGTCAAACGCCTCTCTATAGGTCTCTCTCTTTCTCATCTCTGCTAACAAAAGGTAATTTTTTTTCTCTACACCTGGTCTCTTTCTTCAGTGTCTATTTGTCATAGGGTTTCTCTTGATTTCTTGGTATGGGTAGTTGTGGATTGGTGTTTTGAAGAAAGATTTGTAGAGCACCGTTCAGCCTCACTACTTTAATAATTTATTTTCACTATTTTATTTAAATATTATTTTTCAAAGATTTGTTTATTTTTTCTCTAACTTTTATATTTTTGAATGTTTATATTTTTCTGATAGTCTATTTTAAGAATATTTGTCTTATTCTAACAGTAATATTTTTAAAAAATTGTAATTTTTCTAATGGCCATATTTTTTAATTTGTTTCTTATCCTTATAGTCATATTTTCAAAATTTTTGAAGCCAAATGCTGTTGAAATGCTGAGAGAGAAAAAAAAAAAACCAAATGCTGAGAGAGAACAAAAAAAAGGGGNGGGGGGGGAGGGGGGGAAGAGCTGCAGAAAGAAAGAGAAAAAGAAAAAAGAAAAAAGAAAAATGAGAGAGAAATGAAAAGTAAAAAGGAAGAGATAAAATATATTTATTTAATGAATAGATGAGTAAATAGTAAATTTTATATTTGAAGATTTATTGTTCATCTTGTTATTTTTTTGGTTAAAATGGTGAATGAAGCTGAAAATTAGCATTTTAAGCCATTTTGGTTAAATTGCATTTTTAAAATAACAAAAAAATAGTTTTAAAGAGGTTGCAGTGAATGCTCTAAGAGCATCCACAGCAACCTCTTCAAATTTTCCTCTTCAAAATAACAAAAAATACACATTTTGTTATTTTAACAACTCACCTTTTTAGAACACACTTTCCAGCCTCTCTACTTTAATAATTCACTTTCACTCTTTTATTAAAATATTATTTTTCAAAGATTTGTTTATTCTTTCTCTAACTTTTTTATTTTTGAATATTTATATTTTCCTAATAGTCTATTTTACAAATATTTATCTTATTCTAATGGTAATATTTTTTAAAATTTGTAATTTTTTTAACGGTTATATTTTTTATTGTCTTATCTTAGCAGTCATATTTTCAAAAATTTTGTCTTATCCTTATGCCTATATCAGAGAAGGACCTGATCATGCACCAAGATTCAAAGCTTCTGTCTTTTAAAAAAAAAAAAAAAAAGATTCAAAGCTTATGTGAATTTCAACGGTGAGATCTTTGAAAGCCCAAGGTAAGATTGCAGGAAAACACTAAGAGAGGAAGCTTGTAGGAAAGAGGGGAAAAAAAAAACAAGACCTACGGAGAGAAAAAAAGGAGAGAGAAAAAGAAAAAATGAAAAATGAGGAGAGAGAAAATATAGTTGTTTAAAGAATAGAGAGTGAATAGTAATTGTTAAGTTTGAAGAAATACTGTTCATAGTGTTAAGTTTTTTGTTAAAATGAATATGCTGAAAAGTGATGTTTTTAACTCTTTTTGTTAAATGAGCTCTTCAAACTAATAAAAAAATGTGTTTAAAGTGCTGGAACCAAATATGAATAATGGTTCAAATCTAATTTTTAGGCATATATATAAAATTTTAGGTTTGAGGGTAAAACGGGAAGATAAAAAAAGGAGAAAATAAAAAATTTGATTTTAAAAGGACTACTTAAAATATAAGAAGAGTGTTTTTTTTTTTAAAAAAAAAGGACAATATAAGAGTTATATATATCTGTCTTGTTATTGGGTGATGGCAGTTTGAATTAGGAGGAGAAAAAGAGGTTAAAATGATGATGATAAATTAAAAGAAAAGTGAGGGAGTAATTGAGATGCATAATGGAACTTAATCAAAGACTCCCAATCGGCAATCCCTCCGGCATGGGCCAGCAAGTGATGGGTGTTTTGATGGTTTAGACACATCCATGCATCACATCAACGAAAAGTATGACCCTTTTTACCCCTCCCATTAAAAAGGTTTGGCCATCCATGATCCATGTATAATTTATTAACACCAGAGATACACACTGTCAGCTGGATTGATCTTATGTACCCCTTGCCTCATCAACTGGGTCCCTTGTCTTTTTGGCTATGTTTCTATAATTCTTACTTTCAACGGTCAAGCTGCAAATCATTGGTGTTCATGTTTTACATCGGATACCTTCCTCTTTTCTATCTCCGTAATCTCTATTTTTCTTTTTTTCCTTAGCAATGATTTTTTTTTTTAAAAAAAAACAAAATCCTTTCTAATTCATTTAAAATTTAGTTATACCGAAGTGATATTTTCGTCTTTCTACTTTTTTATGAATAAAAATACATTTTATAATATAACTAATTAGTGATGATTCTAATTCCAAAATTTGGTGCAGTGACTTGGGACCTATCCGGTATTGAATGTTTATTGTTGTATTAATGATTCTAATTGCAAGAATCTAACGAGATCTGGCTGCTTCTTAAATATTTTAATTCACAAATGTTAAAAATACAAACAATAAACTTCACGCATGATATATTTGATATTCTTGATTACTCAAATAACCCATATAATAAAGTACATGTTTGGTTAGAGGGAAACAAAAAACCTGCATCATTTGACACTCCGAATTCATTTGACTTCACTCTTCCGGATAAGTTTTTATAAAACATTACATTTGATCGAAATATTGAAATAATTTTTGTCTCAATATCCTCTTCAAGTCAATTTCGATAACTAAAAATGATTAATTTAAATTTGTTCCAAGTTAATATTACATGATCATTTCATGGCCAAGAAAACCTCCCAAAAACATAAAAATAAAAGAAACCAATGGAATAGGGTCCCATTGGACCCTATTGTAATTAAAGACAATTAAGGAAGTGATAATCTAATAGGGTCCCATTTCTGGTTTTTGTTTCAATAAAAATTATTTTCACATTTTATTCCACTTCATAATACTTTTTCCAATAAAAATACACCAATATATCTATAAAAAAAAAAATTAAAATTTGTGAAGGACACAAAAGCAAAAATAATTTGCTTTATCAATATTGTAAGATAGTTGTTAAAGAAACAAAAAAAAAAATAGCATGCCCGAATCATAATTCATTTTTTTATGTTTTTATAATGCATACAGGAGCGGAATCACGCTGAGTTTTGGGGGGACCTTGGACCTCCCCAAGGCCCAAAGTGGTCCAAAAAAAATAAATAAAAAATTATAAAATTCCTAGAAAATTTATTTTTTTACCTCCCAAAATTATTTTTTTAGAATTTTATCCCCAAAAACAAATATTTGGTTCAGCCCTAATGTGTCACGCCCTATTAATTTTATTTAAAAAATAAAATAAAACGTGATATATGATTATGAGATGCTCTAATTGGATATCAGTTTGTCCTATTAGAAATTGCTCTATGGAGTAGCCGTAGGCATGATAATATTCCCGGCGGAGGATTGATCCGTATGATAAAAACCGGCATCGGAGCAGAACGTGTGGGTGGTGTTCGAATTCCAGGGACATGGTCAACAACAAGACCAGGACAGGGAAGTCATTTTTAAAATCAGAGTGTACCAAAAGGTCATTATGCAGCCTGATGAGAGTTTTTTCTACTGTGCTTCATGATTGTACACTAATACCTTGCGTGCACTCCTCGCGCACACGTATCAAACTCACTTTTTTAATTGATTTTTATTTTATTTTTTCTTATTTTCTATGATTCCCCAACCGAATAGGGATATATATGTCACTTTCGATTCTTTATAATCTTATCTTCCCCGTGCTCTCTCTCCAAGCTTCGACTTTGACTTTACCTCTCTCTCTCTCTCTGTGAAAAACGCCAATTTTTAAGTGTTGGGTGTTCGATCTGGGTCTCTGAGAAGCATTGGGGTTTGAAGGTTCTGCAAATTTGAGATCTTTGTAGCTTCTTGTTCTGGAATTGGGTCTGAGCGCTGTCTGGGTTTTTCAGTGTAAGTTGGCTGTTTTCTGTTGGTCTCTGGGCTTAATGTTGAATGATTGTTTCTGAAATGTTATCTTGATTTTGCGTGATGCTTTGTTTGTGGTGGGTTGACTCTCTTTGATCTTTTTTGGTCCATTGTTTGCTCAGGTTGACTTCCTTGGGTTTTCCTGATCCATGTTGGTGTTAATCCTTCTCGTTTTGGGCTTTTGGCTTTTGGCTCTTGTGAATTAAGTTTCGTTTTTTTGTTCCTTTGTATGTTTTGATTCTACCCATTTGTGTATTTGTCTCTAAACTCTCTGTTTCTAGTTGATTGATTTTTCTCAGTTTCTCTCTCCCTCTCTCTCTCTCTTGCCTGTGATTATTTCCCCTGTTGAGTATTCTCAGTTTCTTTGAATAACTACTCTTATCTCTTTGTTGTGTTCTTTTCATGTGCTATGCATGCTTAATTCTTCAAAAAGAAAAAGAAAAAAAGGTTTGTATCTCCTTTTTCTGCTTAGATATTTCAATTGTCACTGTCTATTTTTTGGTGGGTTGCTCTCTGCTTGGTTCCTGAGAAACTTTTATCGGATCAAATTCATGAGCTAAACACAAATAAATTTGTAACACACGTACACGTGTATGTATTGCTTCGTCGGTTCCAAATGACCAAAAAAAAAAGATCTTGGAATCAACTTTATGTAGTAGATTTGTGTCTGACGTCTGATAATCTGCTGCAGGGCCTTGGAATAGAGGAATAGTCGTGCGATCTGTTTTGTGGAGAAGAAGAGAACAGCATGCGGTGGTGGTTGAGCCTCTCTGTTGATGTTTTCCGCAAAGTCATCTCACTGAACCTTTATTGTAGAGTGATTCTATAATTCCTTCGTTCTTATTCAGACCCTTCAAGCTTTCTCGGCCTCTTTTTACCTCACTCTTTTATTTTCAATGGGATCCAGCTTCTTTGTCGTTGTTCCTTGTTATGTCCGTCAGATTAGTTGAATACTAGTGGATTTTCTTCCCATATTTCCTTTTGAATCGTTTTCTTCGCAGTGGATTTCTTGTTCTGTTCTATTTTCCATTTCATCTACCTGGTTAGCTATTTTGGGTTCCTATTTCTCGGTGATAAATATCCGGTTTTCTTTTTGTCTGGTCTCTCTCTTGTTAAAGTATTACGGACTCTTGAAGGCTTTGTTCTCTAGGACAGTTGGGTTTCCTTTCCTCATAGTGAAGTGTTTGAAAGTAGTTATGGTAAGCCAAGCAGCGAGCCAGACAAGATTTCGGGCAATGAAACACGAAAATGGGATTGCAGGGAGCGCGACCATTATTGTTAGAGTAATAGCTTGCTTTCAACCTCTCCAAGACTGCCAGGTTTGTAATAGATTATTGGATGCATTTAATCGAATTGCTTTTGAAAGAATGGATAAGTAATTAGTAAATATTGTGGTCATTTTGTTGTATTTTTAGAAAATCCCTTGCTCCTTTTGGTTCTTGATAATGTTTCAGAAACTTATATGATGCCTACTAATTATGTTTCTTGGGTTTTTGCCAGGCTGAATATTTCCGTCATTTGCTCAAACCTGTTACGTAGATTACTTTTGCACAGTAGTGTTCGAGTTATAAGCTGGAGTTTTTAGTTAGTTTCCTTCTTCCTGATAGAGAGAGAATATAATCAGCTATTTCTAGGCCTAAAACGTCCTTCGGGTACGATTTACGTTGTCTGGTTCATGAATTCTATTTGGTCTTCTAATTACATTGGTAAATTGTGAAGTCTTATGGTATTTGTCTTTTAATCTCTAGGTGATTGTTTTGGTTGGATGGGAGGAGACTGTGGAACCTGGTTTCCTCAGCTGGATTTTCATTGGCAATCATCCAATTTGAATTCACTGGGTGCTCCCCTTGACATGGGGCAGCAAAATCCCGTCTCTGCGTATATAAACCCTGGCACTAATATGGCTTTGACAAATGGGACTGTGCCAGTATATGCATCTTCTAAACTACTACCGCATTCTCGGGTAGGCCAAGCAACTGAACACCATGGTTGGTTTTATTGTTTGCCTCGATTCCGGCAATCCTTCACTCCGTACTCAAATTACACCATTGGCGATGGCATACTTCCTGCTGAGCCTTATCAGAGCTGTGGGGAGGCCATCACACCCAATGCAGGGTCTGATTGCGGCCAGAAGAGGTTTGTTGTTGTTGATCAATCGAGGGACCAAACCACCTTGATCTTTAGTTCCGGGATTGGGTCTCCTGTCCAGTGCCTTACTTCTTTGAGGCCAAAACCTAATACCGCTTGTAATATGAATGGGGAAGATCCTGAGATTAAAAGAGATTCAAATTATCTCAGGGGACCAATATTGACAGGCGAAATTAATGAAAATCCCAGAACTGATTTGCAAAGCGAGATGCATGAAGACACAGAAGAACTCAACGCCTTGCTTTACTCAGACGATGAGAGTGATTATACTGAAGAAGATGGTGAAGTTACTAGCACAGCTCATTCACCCTGTACAATGACATCTCATGATAAGAAAGATTGGTACGAGGGAATTGCTGAAGAAGTTGCTAGTTCTGCTGGACCAACAAAAAAACGAAAACTATATGATGGAGGTTATGATCATTTGCCATCACTGATGGACACTGCAAGTTCTATGAAACCCGACAGACCCTTTGACGAATATGAAGCCGATGCAGAATCTAGTTGTGCAAATGGCAACAATGCAGGGTCAGGAGAATTGGGTTGCTTATCAGGCAGCAAGAGGATGAAGAAGGAAAAAATTCGCGAGACTGTGAACATTCTGCAAAGCATGATTCCTGGTGTTCGGGGCAAGGATGCAATTGTTGTTCTTGATGAAACCATCCATTACTTGAAATCATTGAAGCACAGAGCCATGGCTTTAGGACTTGATGCTCTCTGAGATGCAGGATATATTAGAATTTGCTAGTAGTATTATTAGTATTACGTGGCATTATCAGTTCTAAATGGCATGTTGGGTGTGAATTTGAATTTGCCTAGCTGGAGTTCCCTGCAATGGAGATCAAATCCAGAAACAGTGGAGAGAAAGCTTGAATACACCTTCCAAGTCTTTCTTGAATGATTAAGTTGGTAATCAGCAGCCTTGGCTTGTAGAATCTAATCTCTCTGTGACTTCTAGAGAGAGGAAGGAAGAGGTGTGGTATATTATGTCCCAATAAAGGGTGGTGAATCATTAGTCTTGTCTTAGGGTCTAGAGAAAGTAATACTGATCACACCTGGGCGTGGGGTGTGTGGTGTGGATGAGAAGACTGGTTGTTCCTGAAGGGACCCAGATAAGAGAAGAGCGTGCACGCCCCATGGGTGTCTTGGGACCCAATTTACACTTTCACTTTCTCAACTCTTTTTGTATTCTTGTCATGTTTAATTGCTTGTGGGGCTGTCTTTTTTCCCTTGATGTAGAAATCTGCACCAGCCAAAAAGCCGTCCACTTCATCATGCAACTTGCTGGAGAGGGCCCTGAATTCACCATTTTCACGCATCCTTTGAAGCCCCAAAAAGCTTTTTTTGGGGGATTAGATTTTCCTATTTATGGTTCACTATTGTAATTTGATCGTGGGAGGAACGGCTGTTGTTGGGTTTATTATTATTATTATTATTACTACTACTACTAGTTGTTTGTTTGTGTTTTGTGGTGGTTTGGTTGTTAGAATATGATGATCAATATCTTTGTTGGGTGTGATTTTATTTTGCTTTGTTGGGTTTCGTTGTCTCTATGCCTTTGTTCCTACGTCGCATGCACGCATTTATTATCACGGGACAGCGAGGTGTTTTGTGATTTCTTTCTTCATTGCTGTTTCATGTGCTCCCAGTTTGTGCTTCTTCGCGGAGATGATGGCGTGTGACTCTCAGCGGCCACACGCTTGCATTATTAGGGAGAGGACGAGGATGCATACGTGAATGAGCACATTCTCCAAACTAAATCATATTAATTGGTTTTCAAGTTTTTAAATTATTCTTTTTTACTCTCTATATTATATGACTCATCATGTCATTGATGTGATTTATCGATTTATATAATAATATTTTTATACATAAGTAATAGACTCAAATGCATAAACTATCAAAATGATTTAAATTGTCCTTTTTAAAATTTGATCGCTATTTTGGATAAAATGTATTTAAAACTTATTCAGGACGCTCAAAATATAAAATTTTTAAGTGAAAAAGATTTTTTTGGATAAAAACTTTATTTTTACATTTTGTTAAAAGTGTGTTTGACATTTTTAAGTTTTTTTAAACTCAAGAGTGATTTTAATCTTTTTTTAGCAAATGATTGTTTTCTTTTTTTAAAATAGATTTTTTATGTATTTATTTTTAGGTCTCTCAAACACAATTTTAAATAAACCCTTTAGATGGTAATATATGAGGATAAAGTGTGCTTGCGTAAAATTTTATTTTTCATCATTGATTTTGAAAACTTGAACTTGGGTCTTATTTAGAACTTGAAAATTTTATGAAATAACATTACTTTATATATATATAGTTTTTTTTTTTTTTTTGACCTGTTGGTACAATAGGTACTAATAGCTTTCTCTTAAAATAAAAAAATAAAAAAATAAAAAACTTTTTTTTTGTGAGACGTGATCTGCGGGTTGATTGAGCTACTAACTGAGGGACTTTTTTAATATAGGGTTATTAATTAATTGTTGTCAAGTGGGCTTTTTGTGTTTGTACACTAACAATTTATATATTTGTACGACATAAAGGACATTAGTCATCAGATCAAGAAGAAACAAAAAAGTACTACCAAGAATGAAGAAAAGGACAAGCAACCCCAAACAATACTTTTAAATGGCTCTAGAAACAGTTCAATTGTTCAAAGATATATATATTGAGCATTGATTATTCTAGGGCAGAGCCTAACCGACTAACACCGACTATGACCACTTAGATCGCGGACGGGAAGACTGCATAATTTTTTTATTTTAAATTTTTCGACGGGATAGGTGGAAGAAGTTTTTTTCACTGAATTGAATTTACCAACAAATTTTTCATTTTTTCATGTGCCAACATTACCGATCATCATTCAATGTTGAGAAAAAAAATTTAGTGGAATAATTCATTATCGACTTTATCGACATTGTCGGTTCGAAAGGCGAATTTTTTTTTTTTTTTTTTACCGAAACCGACATTACCAACTGATATTCAGTCCTAGATTATTCTTCCCATAAAATTAGAAATTTTTATTTTTCAATAAAATAACAGCTGTAATTTTTTTTTTTGAGAAATTACACTTTACCTCCTTGAAGTATCCATCGATTTGCACTTTTACCTCCAAAGTTTTAAATGTGACACTTCACCCTCCTAAACTTTCAAATTGTGGCAATTCAACACCTTTGACCTTTTTCTTTTTTTTTTTTTTCAAAATGCCCCATCACATATTTTATTTTTTTAAAAAAATAAAAAGAAAAAAAAAAAACCCAAAAAAAATTAACGGTCTATGCTGGGGTGGTCGAACCAACCCCAAGCCACCACAGCATATATATATTTTTTGTTTTTGTTTTTTTTTTTTATGGGGGCATTTTGGGAATAAAAAGATCAAATGTGTCGAATTGCCGCAATTTGAAAGTTTTGGGAGGGTCACATTTGAAACTTTTAAGATAAAAGTGAAAATTGATAAATATTTTAGGGGATAAAGTGTAATTTCCTTTTTTTTTTTTTTTTTTTTTAATTAAGGCGAAGAATGTAATTATTGATTGACAATAGAAAATTCTGTTTCTCTCTTTCTCCCATCTTTTTTTGTTTTTGTTTGTGGTTGAGGGTTAACTGAGGCCGGAATATATTCCGCGTGACATAAAAAAGATTCCTGATCCTAAACATGCTTTCTCCCTCCTGGGATAAACAACAAACCACTTTCCTAAATGTCGACATAGTTTTAGAAAAACAAAATAATATTAAAATTTTAAGGTTTTAGAACCAATTAAACCACGGATATCTACTTTACTGTATTTTTTGAATTTCTTATATTATTATTATTAATTTATTATAGCGGGAGCTTCTATTTTTATGAGCATATTGATATTAATTTTTTTTTTTTTTGACATGTTCACACAAGAAGGTGAGGGGAATTCGAACTAGTGACCTCTATTTTATTAGACGTAGTTCCAACCGATTGAGTTACCTCTTGAGGACATATTGATATTAATATTAAACAAAGCATCAAAGTCATAACTAAATTTTGTCACATTCATTTGGTTGAAAGATGCTTGGCTTAAAATTTGACTTCAATTTAGTTAAATAATCTTGAAAGGAAAAGACAACACTCCAATCTGTGACAGCATATTCCAATATGGCAACAGATAATTTAAATTTATTTTTAATACTATAATATAATTTACAAAGAATAAGATAAAGTAAAGGTGGAAAATATTTAAATATTAAAATAATATAAACTATGAAAAAGGAAGCAAGAAAATAGCCTAGAGGCCTACATCTACCACTAATAAGTGTGTAATATGGGCATATTTTGGTACAACAAAACAAAATAGTGAAAAAGCCTATTTATAAAGCATATAGATGTAAAATATAAAAAACATAAATCTTTATAATAATCATATTCTAAAATGATTGTAGGATATGATGCAATCATGAGAAATCAGATGCTAGATGTTTTTGTAGTGTTTTTTTAACTGTGATGTTACTTTTAAAATCATTTTTTAAGTTAATATTATTATTAATTTTTAATCTATTGATAATTTTAAAAGTTACATTATAGTTAGAAGACACCAAACAAATATTAAAAGAATACCTAGTATTATCGATTACTATCCTCAAGTGGTAGCTCAATCGGCTATGAACCACGTCTTATGAAGCGGAAGTCACAAATTCGAATCTCCCTTCTTCTATCTTTGCATAGACATGTAAAAAAATATAATATATTGCCGATTACTAATATATATATTTTTTAAACGTCATTTCAGCGTATGGGACGCTTCGTGCAGCATGAAAAATGGCTTTATTTACTATTTTAAATTTAAACGTGAAGGTTTTCTAACTTTATATGTGTTTATCTTTTTCCAAAACAGGCTGCCAATCTGGCGCACGCTCTGGTCTCCGTAGACGTAAACCAGTCCAAATACAATGCACCAAATTGCTTAAATGAAGTAATGTTCATTTAAGCAATTTTTGTTATGACTCCTTAATAAAATTAATGGGTTAGAGTTTAATTAAGTAGGTTAAGTTACAGTTGATCTATATAGATATATATACAAACATGCTTCGATACGACCCGAACCCGACATATTATATAATATTTAACAATTTTTTACCTGACTTGTGAACCCAACACGAATCTAGTACAAAATTAGAGGGTTAGAGTTAAGAGGTTTGACTTTTTTAATTAAATAGGTTAAGTTATAATTGACTTATATAATTTTATATTCATGCTTCGACTTGACGTTAGAACACAAATTACCGCCCTTAGTTTTAGTCGTAAAAAGTTTCCCATTCAACATTAAAAAAAAATGGAAAATGTATAATAACTTAATAAGTTCCTGAATCAACCCTCCAAAATTAAAAACTCTATAAGTTTTTTTTTTTTTTTTTTTCAAAATTTTACTCCTTGAGTCAATCAAAATCACAATAAACTCTTTGCTGTCAAAATTTTTTAACAACTGTTAGTCTGGGTCAAAACGCACTGTTTGACCTTATTAAATATTAATTTTTTAAACATTTTTAATTTTAAAATTTAAATCTAAAATAAAATTTTTAAAAAATGACAAAGGTGCCCGAGCCACTCTATAGGGGTGGTTCCCACTCCCTATAGGGGTGGTTGCCACCCCTTAGGGCCAAACCCTCAAAAAGGGTTATAACTGCGCGGTTATTGGATTTAATAACCGCTAACCGTCGGTTATAAAATAACTGATAACTCCCTAGGCGGTTGCGGTTATAAAAAACCAATAACTGTCCAAGTCGGTTGCAGTTGCGGTTATAGGCAATAATCGACGGTTATAACTGTTTGAACACCTCTATTAATCATTCAATATTTCAAATTGGTTAATAAACATTATGAGAAACTTCACTTTAGACCCCTAAACTATCATGTGATTGACATACCCCCTCGAACTTTAAAATCTCTCAATTTGGACTTATGAACTTTCAATTGTAGTCAATTTCAATCCTTCCGTCATATTTTAAACATTAAAAGTGAAACAATGATGTTTATACTCTTGATTTTTTTTATAAAATTTCAAATTTACCCTAATTTCAAATTATAAATTAAAAATATATATATTATAGAAAAAATAAAAAAAATCATAAGCTGACCCATGGTTGGGCCACCTTGTGACCCCTTTTTTTTTCAATTTTTGTTTAATAAAAAGGAAATTGAAGGGTAATTTTGTCTTTTTAGATGTTTTAACAACAAAAATTGATGGATGGGGGGTAAATTGATTGCAATTGAAAGTTCAATGGTCCAAATTGAGAGGTTTCAAAGTTCAAGGGAGTATATCAAATCGCATTGTAATTTAGTGGTCTAAAGTAAAATTTCCCCTAAACATTATCAATCTATGATTGAGGTTATAATGTCTCAATTTGTCTATAAAAAGACAGATATTCTTGAAAAAAAAAAAAAAATCCAAAACAATAAAATATCATCTATCATTGAGGTTGCAATTCTATTTACTATACTGTTAAATGGCAGTCATATAACTTGATGATATAAAATATAAATCAGTCTTTAACAGTGAATTAGTGTTTAATTTTTTAAGTGTTGATTCATGGACTAATTTTCATTACCACATCATCAAGTTATAGGACAGTCATAATAAATAGCATTACTCATTCATAATTTTTTTAATTTTTTTTTATAATATTCACTAGTCAATAATTGGTTATATAATATGTTAATCAGTATAATGCTCTTTTCTTTATGGGGTAACAATTATATTCACCTGGGCTCTTCAATTAATCATTTCCATGAAAAATTTCAATCCAAGTTGGAGCCCATATTGTTCTAGTAAAACCCCAAGACTGGTTGGACAGTCCAACATCCATATGGGCATTGGGATGCCGCAAAAGACGAACCAAATAATAAAAAACATGTCAAATAAATTATTTGATCATTTTCGAAGGCCGCATAAAGTGGTTATTAAACCAAAATGTGCACAAAAAGAGTTATGAACCTCAAGAGATTTTTTAACCCTATTTAATGGTGCACAAACCCTAAGGTTCCGTTTGGTTCATAGATTAGGCCCTTGGATTGGACTAGCTAACACTAGTGTTAGCTAATCCTTTGTTTGGTAACATGTTATTCCTGAGAGTAGTTTATTCCCATGGGATTACTAATCTCATACACACAGGGTTAGCTAAGCCACTAACAAATGAGTGGTTTAGCTAATCATTTCCTGTGGGATTAAAAATATCTTATAAAATTGCCTAAAAAATCTTATGTTTCTCACACCTTTTACGATATCCATATCTCAAAGCAAGGTATCTCTCTCCCCTCTCTTCTCTTCGATATCTATTTTCTTGGTTATTTCATTATTTCTGTATTTCTTGGAAATTTTTTTTTCTTCTCTCAGTTTTTTTTTTTTTTTTTTTTNNNTTTTTTTTTTTTTTTCAAATCGCACACAGTTTTGATTTTCTTCTCTCAGTTTTTTTTTTCCTTTATTCAGATGGAAATCACCAATATAATTGGGTTGGAATCCTAAAAGGAATCACTGATATAAAATATGAAATATGGTGATTATGTGATTTTTTTTATATAAATAATTTAATTTTCTAGCATAATTGCAAAAAAAAAAAAAAATCCTACATGACATAATTTTTTTAAAAAAATTATAATATAGTTGTTTATGTTTCGAATAAAAAAAAAAGGTCCTTAATAATATAAATTGTATTCGTATTATAAGGGTATTTTAGAAAATAAGATCACAATACGATTTTATTCACCAACATATTGCACTATACCAAACAAAGGAATATGATTAGATAGTCTATTCTAGCGTTACAACCAAACAAAGGAATAGGAATAGTTGATCTATTTCCAGTGTTAGCTAATCCCAGTGGTAGCTAATCCTTTTCTAATGGACTAGACAATCCGTAAACCAAACGAAAAGATTCAAACTTATATGCACCATCACTAGAAATTGCACCAATCACTCGTGGAAAGCTAAAGTGGACAAGACACTGTTAAAATTCAAATCAACAACCAAAGAAAATGGAGTACTATCTCCAACCACTAGTCTCATCAGTCATCAACAAAATCAAACCTCAATAATACAGCCCACACAGAAAAACTAAAACCCACAAAACTCAAGAGACACGATACAAAATACAGAAAAATAAAGGTAAAGAAGTAGAGTAAACAACAAACAACAAGCAGATTAACCAAAAAAAAAAAAAGAGTAGCTTCCTTGTTAAATTATGAAATATGGTTTATTTTATGAAAAATGATCATTTTCATTTCAAATCCTTTTCATTTTCTCCGGTTAGTGCATATAAAAAGGGCAAAATTGTCCAAATTTTGGTGAGGCTATATTTTTTTTTGACAACCCTACCCCTCATAATACAGTAACCGAATGAAATAGAGATGATTTGAAATGGAGAGGATCCGTTTCCAATCTTAGGTGATATAGATGTCTGAAATTTATGAATTTAAAAATCTCAAATTTAAAAGGAATTCTAAAGAACTTACAAAAAAGGGCCTCAATAAGTTGGAAGGGAGACTTTATGGAGAGAAATGGAGAAGTTTCTCTCACTAAGTGCTTATTTGAATGTGCGTTTGAAGGGCATAAAAGTAAAAAAAAAAACAATTTGAATTAAAAAGTACATGTTTGGTAAACAAAATAAAAACGCTTTTAAGGATAAAAAAAACTTAAAATAGTTTTTAAGTGTTTGCCAAAAAATTTTTTTTTTTAAATTTAAAAACATTATTTTTCAAACACAATTCCAAACATATTCTAATTTTTTTACGACTTATTAACACTTGCAAGTATCTAATTGGGTCCGCATCAACAATTAAAAAAGAAAAAAATAATATATTGTCTATCATTACGGTTTTCATAAATCCTATTTCATAACTTCTTCTGTAAGGCATGGAATGTAACACATGGACATCAACTAGAAGGCTCCCGTGGAACTGTGAAGACTGAAGAGCCACTGCGCGAGTCACGTATATAATAAAAAATAAACCACGAAAGGCGATCCTAGCTTATTCGGATGCGCCCGAGATAGAGAAAGTTGCCGAAGCAGTTAGACAGAAGGTTCGGAACCGCCTTTTCCAGGAGCTGATCGAACCAGTTATCGGAGTCGATCGGGGGTAGGGTTTTCGGGAGGGGTTTCTCGGAGCTCATTCAATGGAGTCGTTTGGTTTCCACGACGGCAACATCTACGATAGGCTCGAGACCCGTCGCTTCGACTTTCGCCAAGTATTTTCCCATTTCTGTGATAATTGGATTATTGCTGATGATCGTTCTCTGTGAATCGAATTTGTTTTTGAACTTTTGCGTTTGAATCCCTATTCCACTTTTACACTGCGAGTGAAGCATGTTTTGGATGAATAGAGGCATTAACTCAATTTTAGTCGATTGGCATATGAATCAAAGGAACTAGGAAGGGGGAATAGGAGGGTTAAGGAGTTGCTCGGTCTGAATTTCTTTGAAACTTGCTTGTCTGACGTCACAGTTCTTGAAGTTTTTGATTGAGTATTAGGTGCTCGTGAGTACTTCTTGCTCGTATTTTCTTTGTAAGTGGTGCGCACACTTTCGTTGAATTGCCGGACGATGAATTTCTTATCATGTTAAGGCTCGGTGAACATGAATTTGTTATGAAAGATTGGGGTTATGTGAGGTTGGGGAGAGTGTCAAGTACATCTTGATGTGATTTAGTAATGTGGGTGTGTAGTCATAATTGAGAGTTTGAATTTGGTACTCTTTTTATTTTTTTAATTACCGGAGAATTCTACTTATTTATTGTTAATATTCTGAACGTGATGATGGAACAAGATACAATTTAAAGCAAGTGTAAGATAGATGATTCAGCTACGTGCTATTGTGTGTTGTTCATTTTGCCCTAAGGTTGTCCTTTTTAGGGCAGGTAATATTACTCTTCTAATAGAGACTGGCGAGAATGCAATGTTGCGAGCACTTTTGTTTGTTTTGGGACAAGGTTTCCTCAGTTATGCATTTTAACATTGTGAAGCTTTGGATGGATTTTGTTGTGATACCTAATGCGATGGATTTTGGATGGATTTATCCCAAACGATCCTCTTGGGGAATTGAATATCTTGACTTTTCTTTTTCTAGCATTTTTTTATAGCATCTTCCACTAGTTTATGTCATATTGCCACCTGGGGCATAGATTTTGATTTACATAGGTTTTTGATATTTTATGTGATAAATAATTATTTTCTATTCAAAGTCTAAGAGAATATTTTGGTACCTATATAGGATGTTAATCACAGTTTAAAGATGCACTCATCATTGATACGGAGGCTCTCCCTTGAAAAAGTAATGGAGGTTAGTTTATTTAGCATCTAATGTTTTTAGTGAACAATGCACTGGTCATGGTTTATGTGGCCGTATTACATATTCATATTGTCTCTTTTCTTTTTTTGTTTTCATTGTACTTTGTTAATGTAATCTCAAATTTCTTACTTTTCCTTGTGATCCTGTCAACGTATATAATAGATTTTAAAATGTCTACCTATGCTCTCTATGCTACACTCGTGGGCATTGGTCCATCGCCGTATTGAAGTCTTGACTATAGAAGAGTTATTGAATATGTGCTCTTTGTATATTCTGTAGGGGTTTCCTTTGTATATTCTTTGTATAAGGGTTGCACCTCTCTGCACTTTCTTTATAATATTCACATTACTTATCAAAAAAAGATTTTAAAATGTCTACCTATGTGGATCCACATTATATAGAAATAATGTAGTAAAAAGGTCAAACCAATATGGAAGTTTAAGGCACTCTAGAAATATTATTATTTTCTATTGAAATACCAAAACTATGCTGAATCAAAATTATATTTTTCTACTATGCTAAAAAACAGTGACTAAGAGTTAAACCAATGTCTCCTTAAAGAAGCCATGAAGATTTGTTATGTGAAAGCCCTTGCTAATTTGTGACTACTAGGACTTTGCAATAGCGATTACCAAAAAGGAGTGCCATGCTAAGGACTCATGGCATTTTAATCATTATGTAAAACTATGTGTAATATAGTATTTGGTCTCTTAGTTCCTACTATATTTTAAAAATTACTGTATTTATCACCTTTCTCTCTCTCTCTCTCTCTCTCATTAGGGACATCAAGGTTGTGTTAATGCTGTGGCTTGGAATTCTAAAGGTTCTCTTTTGATATCTGGATCAGATGACACAAGGGTATGATTCTTTTTAGATTAATGCTACTCTTTATATTATAACACTCATTTCACACCAGCTAATGTGACTTGTTTTAAGTGGCTAACATCTTTTTTTTAGCTCGCCTCCTGGGCATGAGGATAAACTGCTTAGCCCGTCAGGGGTGAAAGCTCCTGGATTACCCGGTACTGGTTCTGGCGGGTGGGTCAGTTACCCGTAGGAGTTTGATTAACAATGAGGATTGTTGTACAGTATGCTCTGCGACGTGCAATTAATCTGAGTAAAGTTCTCCTACGTTATCAAAAAAAAAACATCTTTTTTTTTAGCTGGTGTGAAGTTGGTGTAATAAATGGAATTGAAAAATAGCATTACTCTTCATTTTATATTTAGAAGTTTAAATTTACTCTCTATTGATTGATAATAGGTATCATTGTATTTTCCCATTCGGTTACATTGGAGCATTTGTGACCTATTTTTGCTTTATCCAAGTATTATGTGCTATGCATGAGAAAATTTCACATGTGCTATGTATTGGTATCATATTTGATCAGAGTAGGCCACATTTAAATATATATATATATACTGCATTCTCTATTCCTCTTTATTTTGTAAAAATTTCCTGATAAGCCTTGTTGATAAACCCTAGCCATTTGCTTTGAGTGATTTATCATGTGCTTCATGCCACATCATTCTGTTAAATTTATAAAAATTTAGTCTTGTGAATAAGAAGTGGTTTGGTGTCTTGAAAAATGCAAATAGATAATTGGTGATTGAGAAATGCTATGGGTACCAAATTTTTTACCAAGAGATGGGTATCAAAATGGTGGATCTTATTTATTGGTACCTATAGCATTTCTCTTGATTAATTGTTTTGATCTTCTCCAATGAATAAGCTCTACATCATTTTGGTACCAATCTCTCGGTAAAAGATTTGGTACCCCTAACATTTCTCTTGGTGATTTGTATATTGCGTCACATCACTGTGCAATGAAAAGTTTTGGTTACTTGATGGAGCGAGTGAGCATTTTGTCCGAAGATTGCAAAAATGTTTCATCTCTGGAGTCATGAGAGGAAAAATAATGATTTTTTAGGAGCAGCTAGAATGACAACCTGATGGCTCCTAACAGACGAGGCTGTAGGGGCTAGATGAAGTTATTGCAAATCCTGTGATTATCAATTACAACATGCATTACCTTATGCAGAATTTTATTGTTGTGGTGATATGTAGTTATAGTGCATTATTTTCTGCAGTAGTTTCATGATAATTGCTCTGGAGTGTGACCATACTTCCTCCATAAGGGTGTCTTTGATGAAATGAATTAGGGGAGAGTGCTATTTAGCTAATTGACTTATCAGCTAGGGATGCTAGATTTTCTATGCTGTTTCTCCAACACTCTTATGTACACATATTGTCATGTGATTATTAATGCTCAGTTTTCATACAGCTTAATATTTGGAGCCACTCTAGCCGGACGCTTTTGCATTCTATAGACACAGGGCATTCTGCTAACATATTCTGTACAAAGTTTGTGCCTGAAACCTCTGATGAGCTTGTAGTCTCTGGAGCTGGAGATGCAGAAGTATTTTCCTAATCAGTTTATATGTTTATAGGTTGATGCTGTCTGTGTGCTGTCAGATATCATTGGTGAATTGCACTTACTGATTCTTTTGCAGGTGCGGTTATTTAATTTGTCTCGCTTAAGTGGGAGAGGATCAGATGATAATGTTATTCCTCCATCTGCACTGTATCAGTGTCACACTAGAAGAGTAAAAAAATTAGCTGTAAGAATTTTGTTTAAAATCATTTGTAAAGAGAGTTAGTTTGCTGCTATTGTTAACATGCTTTAATAGAATAATAAGTGGTTTTTTATTGAGGTAAATCTTAACAGTCAGTAAGTTGCTTTTGCTTCTAATAATGTCTACCAGCCTTTTTTTGGTTGCAGGTTGAAGTTGGAAACCCCAATGTGGTATGGAGTGCTAGTGAAGATGGGACTTTGAGACAGCATGATTTTCGAGAGGGCACATCTTGTCCTCCAGCTGGATCTTCTCGTCAAGAATGTCGCAATGTTCTAGTAAGTGGCATATACAATTGTTTCTTTTTTCCCATTCATCTTTTATCATTGAATGCATTCTGAAATTTCCAATTGCCTTTGTTGACAATTGAGTTATCCAGTGGCATTTAAAATATTTCCTAGCAGCATATTGTAGAAGGCATGTTGATCTGACGAACTTAACTCTTGCTATTTGTATGGTTATTGGCACATGCTTGCTATAGAGCTTGGCAGGTGTTGGCTTGATGCTAATGACTTTGCGTGATTGTTCCTTTTAGATGTGCATATGGCATTGCTTTTCTTGTCCACATATTGATATTTAGGGTGGAAGAAATATTACATATTAGTTGTCAGCCATTAAGACACTGTACATGAAAAGGACACATGTAGAATCCTTCCTGTATAAGACCTCAGAAACTATGTTATTTAACGAATAATTTTCTCTTGATTGTGACTTAAACCCAATTTGCCTTTCGTTGAAGTGTACTAGTTCTAACAATTGAAATCTATATTTCTATGAATTTTTGATTCTTTATGTTCAAGTGGTTACACAACTCGATGTTTTTACTTCTGTCATGGTACTCTGAAAAGTATCTCAAATATTGCAGATTTATTTTTCTTGCGGAAGTTTATATGGAAACCCTAATATGAGAGGGATCTTCATGGAACCAACATGAGTGAGAGACCTTACATTAGTAGACCCAATGCCAACAACTTGATCCTTCGAGACAGTAGGCCGTTGTCCACATTGTAGTTGCCTTTGGCTATATTTACATATTGGCACTGGAAATATACTTTCTAGTTTTGTTAACTTATGAATCTTTTGCATTTCTGACTTTGAGGTGCTTTCTGTTTGAATTGTTCCCTCCAGCTGAATTCCTTGGAAATCATTGTTTTCTCATTTAATACATAATGGCAGCTTGACTTGCGGTGTGGAGCAAAGAGGTCGCTTTCGGATCCTCCTAAACAAATTCTTGCTCTAAAATCTTTCGATATCAGTTCCACTAGACCTCATTTGCTCCTTGTTGGTGGGAGGTACTTTATTGTTGCTTAATAATACTATTTGCTTAAGATCTCTCCCTCCTTCCCACTCTCCCCAACAAACATACTCTGTTCCTACAGATCTCTGATTCCTGAATGTTTGCAGCGATTCATTTGCACGTTTATATGATAGAAGGATGCTGCCACCACTGTCCTCTTGTCAGAATAGGATGTCACCTCCTCCTTGTGTTAACTATTTCTGCCCGATGCATCTCTCTGAGCGAGTGAGTTCAGAAGTTCCTAATGGCTACTATTGCGCCATATTATTATTACTCCTAGTTCTTACTTAATTGCTGCACTGATATAATATTATTTTTGCTAATAGTGCTCAGATGTATGCTGCCCACCTTGTCATTTTAACTAGTTTTGCACTATCATCCATATGAAAAGTGTTCTAGGATGCTTTAAGATTGAGCCCTAACAAATGTAAACATGTTTTGCCTATCACCCAAAGGGCAATTCCATGGCAATACTCAAGTCTCAAATCTGCTTCAAATATGAGAGACAATCCAAGGGGGACATCCAAAACCCAGAAGATTGTATTAAATGCATGTGTACCTTTCATGTTATGCATTTAATACAACCTTCTGGGTTTTGGATGTCCTGAAGATTGTATTAAATGCATGTGTACCTTTCATGTTATGCATTTAATACAACCTTCTGGGTTTTGGATGCCCTGAAGATTGTATTAAATGCATGTGTACCTTTCATGTTATGCATTTAATACAATCTTCTGGGTTTTGGATGTCCCCCTTGGATTATCTCTCATATTTGAAGCAGATTTGAGACTTGAGTATTGCCATGGAATTGCCCTTTTGGTGATAGGGAAAACATGTTTACGTTTGTTAGGGCTCAATCATAGAACTTGCTTGTGTATTTTGATTAGAATGGGACAATTGTAATTGGAGAATGCGAATCTGATGCGGTTTAGTGTTGATATCTGTGTGTGTTATCACAATCTGAAAAATATAAATGGTTGCTAAGTGAACTTAATCACAATTGATGAAGGCTGAAAGTGTTGGGCACAATGCACAAGAAACGATTGGAGTTGAGGTGAAGAGAGCGAGATCTGTGTGGAGGCCTAGTGGTTGAAGGTATCCGGTAATGTTTGCATGGTTGATGGCAATGGCTACAACCACTTTGAGGGAGGCATTGGTAGGAGATGGGACAGAATAGACAACCATGTAGGAGCAGACGTTTAAGCCATTCCGGCTGGCTATGAAGTTGAATGGGTCTAAGAAGATGGCTGATTTCCAAGCTTGGAGGCCATGTCTGCTTGGTGAAGCCTTGGGTCCTCAGACGCAATGTTTGTATTTATGACCTTAATCAACTCTTCATCTTCGTGGGTTGCACAGCTGATCTTGACGAAAAAAGAGAGAGGAAATTGAAGCAAGCAAGAAAAGAATCAAGAAAGAGGCTTGGAGGAGTAGGAGACATTGGTGGTAAGGGAAAGAACCGGACAAGAATGTATCCAGTTTTGGTGCTAGCTGTGGGTGGGTGGGACTGTTTGGGTTGTGCCGGTGGATTTGTGTGAAAAGAGGTCTGGGCTGGGATGGGGTGTTTTAATACCTTGCAGTCCCTTCAGGGTAAATCTAGTCAGTTAATTCATTGATAAAGCATGTGTAACCATGAGTTACGTTTTCCGTCCAGGTTGATACCCGATTTTGACAGAAGAAATATTACAACAAATTTCTTCGAACTAGGGGGACGATTGAGCAAATTTAAATTTTAGATGAACTTGCAATATGGGGTGGTAGTTTTGGGAGAGAGGAGTATAATTTATCTTTTTATTTTTTTCTTCTTTTCTATTGCTTATGATACATCTTTTGATCGTGTTTCATATGTAAGCTTGCATACTTAGAACCACACAAGAAGCATAATTATAGAAGTATGATCTTTGTTCTCTCTCTCTCTCTCCTTTTTTCCAGGGGCGTACAAGCTTGCACCTCACTCATGTTACATTTAGTCCAATGGGAGAAGAGGTTCTTCTTAGTTATAGTGGAGAGCATGTATACCTGATGGATGTAAATAATGGTATGTTTATTCTCCCAAAATCCTTCACTCCTATGCAATTGAATTGCCTTCAACAAAAGGGTACATGTACCCGAAACAGACACAAGTAGGTCAGTAGAGAATGTCTAAGGGTACGAGACATCTCATTCGATTAAGACATTGTTATGCCTTTGCAATACTTGGTTGTTTCATTTAGGGCTATTGACTAACAAATGTGGGGATAAAAACAGTTTTGACTGAAGAATCATGTGTTTAGTTTAGTCACCACATGCCTTGTTGATATACTGCTAAGACACATGCATTGTAATTGGTTCTTGGGAGATGTCTTTGATCATTAATTCCTAAGAAATTTAGTTATGTGTTAGTCCTCAAAAGCTTCTTGCGTTAGACCTTAAAAGCTTCACAACTTGATTACCTCTTTGGTTTGACAAGGCACCAGAATAATTTGAATTTTTGTAACAGTTGAGAACCTCAATTTTCACTTTGTAAAAAATTTATTTTCCAATGCAAGAACAATTAATTTGCAAACTTCATGACTACATTTCCATATTGCTTTCTTGAATCGAAGTTTTTATTTATTGATTTATTCCTTCTCTAAGAGATTGAGGGATATTTGTCATTCTTTAGCAGTAGTAGTTCTAGCAATCTTTCTGTGTATCATCTTTCTCCTTTTAAAATGAATTTATTCTTTCTTGTCCAAAAAAAAGAGGGGGGGGGGGGGGGNCGAGGGGAGGGGAGATTGTTGGATATACGTCCATACTTTTCAATGTTTGTTAAGCTTCCTTTGTGCGTACGGTTATAGGCATTAGAGATGAAACTTACTGGCTCTAAACCTCTTATTGCTGGCTGTTATGGATTTCCTAAAAGATTTTCAGTTTAGGACTTCTTTTTAAAGTCATAATGATAATGCGATTGAAGCTGTTATTGATATGAAATGGGTATCATTTTCAGCTTGACTAACCGCTAGCATAAGTTTTGGTTTAAGATCTAAATATATTATAGTTTAGACATGCAAAATAATCCAGTTGTATCACTATAGTTTTTGTATCTTCTTTTTGCTTATTAGTCGATGTTCATGTTATTTGGTACAGTTAGATTAGCAAAGTTGTTAAGCTGATATACTCAAGTTTTTGAAATTCATAGCTAGCAGGAGCGCTATGCAATATACTTCAGGAGATGTTTCAAAGCTGATGAGCTTCACACCTATACTCAATGGGGCAGAATTGCAGTCACCAGTGTCCAATATCCTCCCAAGCTGTCGTACTAGAAAAGGAAATGTTGCCACAATGGTATGCATCTTTGCTTATTTAGGTATTCTTTGGTAATCGTAACCATGTCTCTATTATTGGTGTAGAGTTGTTTTCAAGAAATGGTTGTCTGATATTTCCAAAATATGTTTTGGCTTGTCTGACGTAGTTGTTACAGCTTGAAAAGCGCAGGAAACTAATTAAAATTGCGGAAAAATATTTAGAAGAAAAATCTTTAGAGGAGGCAACAAATTGTTTCTATGGAATTGAGGCTTGCAATGAGATTTTGGATGGATGTTGTCGTGACATTGAGCCCACGCTAAAGCATGGATGTCTATGTCTACGTGCTGCTTTATTGCTCAAGGTTTTCTAACAAGTTACTTGGTTGGAAGTTCAGACTCATTCATTTGATATTTATCAGTGTATTATTTTTTCTTCTTTTGCCCTTTCCAGCGGAAGTGGAAAAATGATGCTCATATGGCTATAAGAGATTGCTACAATGCCCAGAGAATTGATAATTCCTCTTTTCAAGCACTTTGCCATATGTCTGAAGCTCTATCACAGGTGATTTTGAGGCACTTACTGCAATTGAGCGTATGATCACAGCATAATTGTTACCCGGTGCCCAAGCAACTCCAGCTGACTTGATTGTGTGCCTCTTTGGTTGCCCAGATTGGCCACAGTTCGTTAAATCCCATTTCTAGGCCTTACTTCCTATTATATTTTTCAACTTATCTCATAAATGAATACAGTTTTTTTCTTTTTTGATAAGTAATAACTAGTCTTATTAAAAATGACTACAGTTAAAAGTAGGTTTCTTTCAGTTAACCAAGCAGGATGAGTCAAGATTATTACGAGTGAGGTCCTTGTAATGCTAGGTGATGCATAGCAAATTGTATGCAATTTGTTTAGTGTAGAGCTTGCAACTACACAATATTCTTCTGGTCTAGGTGCTTTCACACAATATTCTTCTGGTTTAGTTGTTTGTATAATGCTGCACTGGGAACTGTGAGAAAACCCTTATCATCTAGGCATGCAAATTTGATTACTGAATCTGCCCCTCCAGTCGGGCCTTATTATTAGTTCCTAATTCTTATTTCTTGCAGTTAGGCAAACATAAAGACGCATTAGACTTTGCCATTGCAGCCCAACATTTGGCCCCATCGAATTCTAAAGTGGCAGAAAGAGTGGAGAATGTCAAAAAAGATCTTGCTGCAGGTTTATGTCTATGCCCTTCTACATTTATTATTGCACTAATTGGTGCATACCTGTAAACTGCAGTTTATACCGGCACCATCATAGTTCTGGAATTTAACTTCATATTATGCTAGTTTATCACTTTACGTCTGTTGTCTAATGCCATAAGGAGGCAGTGATCTTCTCTTTATAGCTTAAAGAGTATGTAAATTAATCTGATTTTCTTTTTTATTGTCATTAAATGGAAAAGGATTTCCTTTTCGTTTATGCAGAGGTTGTGTGGTAACATAAACTTGTACCTTACCGCATAGGGGGCAAAGCAAGGGATGGAATCTGCCCTAACAATGCCATAACTTGTTACTTATTTAAAAAAAAACTTATCAAAAAAAAAAAGAACTTATTTAAAAAAAAAGAAAAAACTGAACAATGCATAACTTGTCAGCAGCTTCTCCTTTTTTAATCAGAAGGGGCTAATAAATTTCGAAATATTATATGAATCAAAGTCTTCTATTTTCTCTAGCCTAAGATTTTTGAAATGAAAGACCCTTTGGATTGATCACACGATCATAGGCCTCCTGTCCATTATTTAACTATCAAATATGGGACATAGATTGCTGATAGCAGCAAAGTTTTGTTTCAAAGCAATTCTGTCATCTTGTATAGGAGTACCATATTCTTTATTTTTTGGTCATTATTGAAAGTGAGGCGAGTTGCCTGCTTTAAGCAAGCGCTTGAAGCAAACTCTAATGTTATTAGCATTGTATCACAGATTTAAATTTTTAGGCAACAAAGAGGGACTTAGCATTTGTGAATTGGTAGTAGTTTTGAGATTTGATTGAAAAGGCTTTTGGATAAGGATTAATATGTATCATTTGCATGGTTTCCGTTCACTTCCGACTTTGCACATTCAGTTTTCTCTGCACTAGGAACTTTTCATATGAGATAAAAGAAGATATTCTTTGGAAGGTGGAGTTTAGCTTGTGTAATCTCGTGCAAGATAGAGTTGCCAGCTATCATCACTGCTTGAACAGGTCTCGGAGGATAGTGTCATACTTGTAATGGTTATGACATGTTATATTATGAATATGGAATATTCTTGTCTAGAAACTTGGTCACCACATTTTATATTTTGTATGTGCAAAAACCTATGTTCGATTTAGCCCTTGAAGAGTGTTTCTGTCCTGTACTATTTAGGCAGAGTACCGCCACCCTGCAACCTGGGAGGTACCAAATAAATGAGTACCCAAGTCAATGTGAATATGAATGATTTTGTGTGAGAACCACGTCATACAATATCTTTTTGTTTTATTTTTAATTTCATGGCATTATGTAAATCTAACAGCTTGATTACATGACTAGTTGAAGCTGAAAAAATTAATAAAGCAAATGATGGAGTGCCAAGGTCTGAATTGAGAGGTGGAAGAATACTCTCATTAAGTGATATACTCTACCGATCAGAGGCTAATAGTGATGCTTCGCAAGACGGACCAAGATCTGAAAGAGAAGATTCTGATTACGATGAGGAAGTGGAGTTGGACTTTGAAACTTCAATATCTGGCGATGAAGGCCATGACGTTGAATCAAACATTCTTCATGGGAGTTTAAATGTGAGATTTCATCGAAGGGGTGATTCACCAAGAGAAAGTGCTGGCGCAAATGGAACATGTGGATCACCTTCTTCATCATCACAAAATGACAGGATATCTTATCAGGTTCACTTTCATTTTTCATTTTTTTATTTTTTTTATATCATTCAATTGTTTCTAGATTTGCCTTTCATAAATGTTATGTTTTGCTTAATATCTCACCTTTATAATTGGATCAACCATTTCAATTGCCGATTAACAGGCACCTACAGGTGTAGTAAATAGGTAGCCCCAAATTTTAAATCTTTTTGTTCTCTTTGTTGTCATACATTATGGAATTTTCTCATTCATCTAGCTTTGGGTATTTATGTCATGCTTCTGTTTCTGCAGCCTGAGGCAGTAATTGATATGAAGCAGAGATATGTTGGCCACTGTAATGTTGGAACTGACATAAAACAGGCCAGTTTTCTTGGCCAGAAAGGTACTTTTCTTCAGTACGGGTCTTTATTATCATTGGATCATCCTATGCAAGTTACGTTTGCACTGGTGTTTAATTTCAAATGCTAATGGTTTTTGGAAACTACTTTTATTCGGTACTTGTTTCACCATATATCTGTCTCACAAAAAGATCAACAGTAACAATTTCTACAACATGTGATTTATCAAAAAAATAAATAAATAAACATTCTCTACCACATGTAGACTTGCCAGATAACACTGGACCAAATCTGGCCCTTGCACTTGTGGGATGAAGATATTAACAAAGACAGGACAACGACTTCATAGAATCAGGATACATTACCATATGGTGTTAATAGCCAGATAGAAAATGTAAAATATTGTGAAAATACAACCATATAGAGTGGTTGGCCTCTTGGTATGTATACATATGTAAAAACTACAAGATTACCGCTAAGAGTTGTTCCTTTCAGAAGATTACAAACTTTAAAATTATTTTTTAATAAAAATCTCATCTTAACTTTCATAATAAATGATTATTGGTGATTATGGCTCATCTAACAAATTTGGGCTTCTAAAATATTAAGTAGATAATGTTTAATTAGTTAAAAACCCTAAACCCTCCTTATCTGTCTTTGGCCTTTTCAATTTATTTTAGTCTTACCATAGATCAAGTTAGGATAGAGGGAGGTGGTAAATGTGAGCCCTGTGGGTGCGTATGTTAATATGTATACGTATGTATATTTGAAACTTATTTTCATTAACGAATTGCATGTCTCAACACTAGTTTCTGTCATACTCCTAAATTACTTTTGATACTTGATATTCATATTGATATCGTTATTGGTATTTCCATGTCTTGGAACCTTGATTGTCAGTTGATATTGATCCTTGTTTAATGTTAATTACTGATTATCTTGGTTGTAACCTGTGAGTCATGCATCTTTCAGGTTCAATGAATGAGTTTGAGTCCATAGGCAATATAATGTAGTAATAGCTCCCTTATATGACAATATTTCTTTATTGATTTATAGGTGAGTATGTTGCAAGTGGAAGTGATGATGGGAGATGGTTTATCTGGGAAAAGCAAACCGGTAGACTGATAAAAATGCTTCTTGGAGATGATGCTGGTATTTTTTTTCCTTCACTCTAAGCTAAATGGGATTAGTTACCGACTGTAGTAGCCTTTTAATTAATTGTATTGTATATGAGATCCTTTTTTTAATTTTTTTTTTCATGTCTTCCATAGTTGTGAACTGCATCCAGTGCCATCCATTTGATTCTGTTGTGGCAACTAGTGGGATTGACAACACGATAAAGGTGAGGGTGGTGATTAGAATTAGTCTATATGGTAGAGCAGACAAGGTTAATTTCTGAATTTTGGTGGTGTTGTTCTAGATATGGACTCCAAGTGCTCCTGTTCCATCAATTGTAGCAGGTGGAGCAGAACAACCAGAAACTGCTGATGTGCTGGTCGCCATGGAAAATAATCAACACAAATTATGCCGTAATCGTGAAGCTTTCCTGTAAGGCGTCTGTTGTCATTACCACCTGATATTTTAGTAGATCATTATTCTGATGGTTTATCTACTTGCTTTATTGGCTAGTACATCATTATGGAAATAGCTGGTCCTACTTATGTCAGTGAGTTTCCTTTCTCACTAGCCTCTTAGCATGTAGGTTTGCCCCATGTCGGAGTTTCTCTGCCCCGAGAAAAATAAGATAGGGCTAGGACTGTGTTGATTAAGAAATATGATTAAACAAATGTTTTTTAATACTCAAATTACGTCCTCGACCTGTTCATTTAAATGCTTGGTTTTATTGTACAATTATTCAGGTAAAGGGATTTTTGGGAATAAAAGTGAAAATGTTGTCCATTGGTTTGTTCTCTTTCTTAGTACAAAGAGTGGTAAAGGAAAAACCACTCAAAACCCAAAACTCACTCCCACACAATAGAAAGTTTTGACAAAAGAGAAATCTCTCTAATTCTCTCATTGCCTTGCGGCACTCCAAATTTGTGAGCAGTTTGTGTGGCTCACGGCTGTCTTCTTTCTTTTTTCTCTCTCATGCTCATTTACTTCACAAAAGACCGGATATAATGTTTTTATTTTTAAAGTCTGAGGTAAGACAAAACATTGCATATCTTGAAGCCCTCTGTTATTTCTTGTTCGCAGTCTTATTTTTGGGAATCGCTCTCTTCAATATCCCCATTCACTTTACTATATACACACATAGATACCCATTTTTCGAATTGAGAGAGGACAGACCAGATAATAAAATGACCTTTCCTAGCCATCAAACTTTAAGCCGTACCTTGTTGCGGAGATATATTTCCCAAAATAATAGTTAATAAAAATAACAAATGACTGTTTTGAAAAGGGAAAGAGAATTTAAAAAATTTGATATTGTAAAGTGATGTTTCTTATATAGTTTTTGAGATATTTTTGTAGTTTGTGTTTCACCAAGGAATAGAATTAGTTTTTTTTTTCTCTTGAATGGAATGCATTATATCAATATCTTTAAAAAAACTAAACTCAATTTTAATGGCTATGTTTGCCAACATATTTGTATTCTTGTTTTTTGTATTCATTTTGAATTTCTCACTCTTCTCAAATACATTAATAAACAACACAAAACACTTTTTATAAAAAAAAAAAATGTATACCTTGTTCTTGGAATATTTTGACAAATTAAAAAATAAAAAGGATTAGAGTGGCTACATGGCCACCCCTATCTAGACGAGGTGGCTGTGCAGCCACCCTTGTCCTAGTCAGAGGTGGCCGCACACCAAGATAGGGGTGGTTGCACGGCTATCCTTCTTTTCCACTAAGGGTGTTCGCACAACTTTTTTTTTTTAATAAGGAGTTGGCTTTGCATTTGTTATTTTTGTACTTACCAAAAAAAACTTTGTTTTATTTTACTCCATAGGAAAATGTTTTTCAAATGTGGATCCCACTAGAATACACTTCACAAAACAATTCTCGCCTTATTTCACATCCAAACTCTTACCCAAATACATTAACATTGCCTGCATTGACTCAGGGTTTAGTGAGTGATTGTTTTCTCCCTACCCAAATGGGGCAGAGAGAGGATGGTTTTGGACTGAAAACTAACCTGTTAAAAAGAAGAAAAAGATTTAGTTTTGAAGGTGCAGACTAGCATGCATGTCAAATAAAAGTGTGAGCAAGCAAGCAAACATCAAACCATGTTTGTCATAAAAGATGATGTCTTCTGTTAATGTCATTATCTTGTCATGATTTCTTACTTACTATGGCTACATTTACCTGGGAGGATTACCATGTTAATGTGCAGGCCTTTCGAAATTCTTGAGCGATTTCGAATGCATGAGTTTAATGAAGGTACATTTCATCCGTTTGAGTGTACTCAGAGCTAATCAGGTTCCTTACTGCAACATGCGTGTAAGTTAAGAACTTTCTTTATTCATTTATATGTTTTATGTGTTTACTAGTGCTTCGTCTCTGAAAATTTACGAAAGAAAGAAAAATATACTTGCATTCTCCTAATTAGGAGAAATCTGGGGATTGTTTTTGTAGTTACCAATTTAGCAAATAGTGAATGTTGAGGTATAAGGTGTAATACAAAATTTCCACAAATTTATTTGCTCAATGTGACAAGTAAATTTTGACTTTCAAGTATGAAACTTCTAATATGCAGTGCTTTTATGTTTCATTACTTGTATATAAGCTCTTTAAATTCAACAAATCTTGTGGGTAGGGTGTGAGATCATGATGCTGAAACAACAGGCTGATGTACGTTACATGCATATTCTGGGCCTGGGGAGCTTTGGATTTGGTTTGTAGAAATTGTAAACAAGAACGTTATATTCCAGAGCCTGATTTGTACCATGACAGATGCTGCCTGTCTAAGTGTAAATTGAGTGGTGGAGTTCCTACATTCTGCAAAAGGTCGGAAAGGGGAGAAACAAACAACCATTTCGTTGGTAATAGGAAATTAGTTGACACTGTGAAGTCCTTTGGCGTCCTGCAATAATAAATTTAATGATTAAATGAGGACAGATATATATATATCTGAAATTTTCTTGTATAGTTGAATCTTTTGTTTTGTTGGTGTACAGAGTAAAAGTGCACAATACCCCCGTTCGTGTTTTTTGTCAATATGCAATCATTTAATCATTACCGATTTACCATCATAAGGGTGTTCCTCATGGTTCTTGCTTAAATTCTGTACTGTTGCATTTTGAATTCTACAATTCACGTATTCTATGGTCAGAGGAAGTTTGAATAATGAGCTCCTGATGATTGCTTTGTATTTGATCCTCCTATCCTCTATCTCTACTTGTGCTCTGCTACAAAACTTATGGCATGGCATCATTTAGTCTCTAATTTGGCGATCTCCAAATGTTATAACGACTATTTCATGTAGATAGTGGTTGGAAATTTTCATTTTTATAAAGCCCTAGAAGGGGTGATGTTGCTATGTCTAAAGAGAGCCATGTTGTAGTTTCAAGTGCTTACTGCTAAAAGAGAATCTTTAGCAATTTTTTGTTCAAATGGTTAGCAATTTGGGTAGCACATGGTGGGAGAATAAGAAATGTGTAATAAGTTATGATTCACGTGTACGTCAAAGAGAGAGCGAGAGACACGATGAACATTTTTTTTTTTTTCTTCCCTTTTTTTCCTGTTTTGTAGGCGATGGGAATGATTAGGAAGCTTCGCACTCGTGCTTGCTTGAAGACAGTTCTGGATATTGGGGGAGCATCCTCTAAGATGTCCATGTTATTTGGAAGAAAGGGAACGTGTAGAAGCACATGGATCACATGACAAAAAGGGACCGTGTTGGTCTTTATTTGCTCATGAAAAATAGTAATCAGAAACTGCGTTTTGGATTCTTTGTATTTGATGGCCACCTGGGAAGGATGTCAAAGATTTGAAACTTTTTAATTGATAGTTTTGTTAATAATAATTTATGTGACGTTGGGTTGTTTGTACTCTCTCGAATAGGAAAACAAAATACATGCTATGCTGCATATACATCTCTAGGACAAAGTTTTCTTTTGAACTGAGTTGAGGAAATTTTTTTAAACTTAGTCTATAAAAATAACATATGTCTCTTGAACATGTGAAAAAAATTATATATTTTTTTAATAGTAGGAACAATTTGAAATAAATTTTTTCAACCCAATTTGAAGTTAAACTTTATCCAATAAATAATAGGGGTTTGCTAAGGGTTCTCCCCGTAGTGTTCTCCTGGTGTTCTTCCAGTCTTACATAGAACATGATTTAAGAAAAAATAAAATTGTAGTACCTTTTTTTTGCCAACAAATTAATTTTTATAAATTAATAGTTAGGTTCTAATGCTTTAAAACTTATTTTTTGATTCAAAACTAAATCCTAAGGGTGGAAGGTTAACCCTTTAAGGTTGGTATCACCAAAAATGGATTTGATCATCCTAAATTTAGTGCTTATACCTCAATTTTGGTACTAATGCCTTAAATTTGGTGTTAATGCCTCAAATTTGGCTCTAATGCCTAAAAAAAAGGAGTGGTGGAGGTCATTACAATTTTATTTTTTTGTAAATCATATTTTACGTAAGATTGGGAGAACGCCAGGATAATATTACGGGGAGAACCCTTAACATTTTCCTAAATAATAATAATAAAGAAGAAGAAAAAAGATTGATGTTTATGAATTATGAATTATGAATGTTTACTCCTCCTCCTCTATTCATTAAATCAATCATGATGGGACAAATATGGAGGTGCATCAATAAGCGTCAATGAACAAACTTGAGTCATGCAGAGAAGGAAGGAAACCTAATACCTATGCCTAAATGGTCAATGCCTACTTTTCAGGCAAGATGTCACGTTCCCATTTATCTATCTGTGCCTGATTAGCAAGCAATTAGGGTCCAATTATAAATTAATTCCTAATTTCCTTTCTATTCACCTAAAAAAGCACCGGAACTTTCCTACCTACCCACCCTCGGAGAAATCGTAGTACCTACTCTTTTAATTATATGATGCCCCTCTTTCAAACAAGGGAGACTTAGACCAAGAAACAACCTTCTTTTCTTTCTTTTTTTTTTTTCTTTTTTTTTGTGTGTGTGTAGCCTATTGTCATCATTCCATTAAAAAATTATGATATATATTAATTACTTTAAAAATTGTGGAAATGTGGTGATTTGTAATTTTTATATATATAAAAAAAGCGTTTTCAAAGTAAATATCTTCACCTATCATTCTCCGATCATCAATTGTCTGAAGGCTTGACTTGAAAAGAATTGTTATCAGCCACTCTATCTCAGATTCTTTGTGAGATTAAAATTGACAGTAATTAACGGTGTAAAATACTAATAATTAATAGTCTAAATTACTAAAAAATTAATATAAATAATTTTCACATAATTAAGTGCACAAATTGTGATGGTCCCCGTTGTGTTTGATCTGGCAGGTGGCAACATTATGAAATTATTTTCTTACGTTTGACACACGGCGACCAGAAAATGATGCCAAAGTACTTTATTTAACGCGATAAACACCATCAAACGTGTTTCTGGCGTCGGCCTATCTTTCATTCTACCCCCCATCATCAGTCATCACCTCTCTCTCTCTGTCTCTCTCTATGAAAGAAGCGCTATGAGATGACAACAAGCAAGGAGACGATTGCATCGTCACTGCAGCCAGGGCTCGAGTGTTGCATGTGCGGGGATTGTGGCTTCTCCTACGAGCTTTTCCAATGCAAAGTTTGCCAATTCAGATCGCAGCACAGGTACCCACCAAAAACTTCAATGGGATTTTGATTTGATTTGATTGCTCTTCCTCTGAACAATTCAATCTCGCAGGTACTGTAGCAATCTCTATCCAAGGGCCGAGTCTTACCGGATTTGCAATTGGTGTCTGACTCAGAAGGACGACGCCAAAGAAAAGTCGCAAAATTCTTCCAATTCTTCATCATCCAACAAGAACCCAGCAGAAGACGACACCAAGAACAACATCAGGAACCGTAAAAACGGCGATCTTGGGAATCTAAAGGGTCAAAGAGGCAGTACTCTGCAGTTGAAACTCAATGGCCCCATCAAGAAACAGAGATCGCCGGATGGATCGCCGTCGCCTTCGCCATCCCCATCGCCGTCGGCCCGAAAGAGGATCCTCACAAATGCTCGAATGGAGGAGAAGCTCAGGCGAACAAGGTCAGAGGAGATATCAAACAGAATTGGAGCGGCGAGGCCGTTGTTCAGGAATAAGGCCAGGAGGTATAAGCTTTTGGATGAGGTTTCAAGCTAATTATCAATCAGGTAAAAAAAAAAATACAGATAATTAATAATTAATAATTTTCTTTTCTCTTTTTGTAACAGTATCATGTACAGTACAGAAAACCCAGATGAGTATATCGCTCATATCATATGGTTTTATAATTTGCTGCAAAAATCTTGGATTTATTACCAAATAAAACACCAATCATCAGCACTTAACACGTTTCTTGACTTCCATTACCCACAAAGTCTTGGTAAAATTGACGGCATTCGTTTCTGGCATTTTCTCCTTTCCTAGTCATCATCAGTTCATCACTATATATATGTGTACACAACTGCTGAAACATCCGGTTTACTGATGCAGTTTTTGTTTTAGAAAATCGTTAAATTGGCTCCAAAAGAGAGAGCGAGAGAGAGAGAGAGAAAACCTTAAATAACAATGGTTATGGTTGGTTGTGGTTGTGGTTGTGGTTTTCTGGTTGAGGTCAACTGCTACCTTTGTATTCATGAAAAAGGAAAATGAAAAATGAAAAAGAACTCCTACCTTTGTTTCACAGTCACATGAATGACAGATATTTATATAATCGAAAATTGTTGTGCTACAAGAGAATATGTCCTACTTTTTCGATAGACTGCAAAATGTCTTGGATTCCCTGGAAAGTTTTAGAATGCTAGTGGTAATATGCGCCTAATTAATGATCGGGAAAGAAAGAAAGAAAGTCTAAACATCATTATTTTGTTAACTTTTTTATATTTTATATAATTTTTTAGAAAAAGTATAAAATGGCCCCCCAAACTATCAGTCTTTTGTAATTTAACCCCCAAACTACCAGCCTTTTGTAACAATTAGTTATTAGATCTGTAAAACTTATATTGACGAAGATATGAATCCTACAAATTTAAATTTAATGATCGATAAAAGACATGAGAATGATAAATGACACAATAAAAGGCATTGTGAACAGTTTGTAGGCTAATATGAGAATAAAAAATCCGCTATTATCTTGAAACCCGACTTCATTTATCCTCTTTATAGCGTGTTCAAGAGATAATAATTATACGTGCGTGCTTAATTAAATTGTTTGGACACATTCTTTTTGATATTGAGTAACAAAGTATGCCTTCTAATGTTTAGAGTACACGAAAAGCTCATAAGTTAATGTGAATGAGATGTGACTTATCATTACTGCTTTTATAGGTAATGGATCCCTGCCCATTGGATACATTTTTGTAGGGGTTGTGTATCATGCAAATGCAATGGCCATAAATGGGGAAAAAAAATGAAATGAACAGAAAATAGAAAACCATAACAAATATTTATATTCTATCAACTTTTTATAATGTACAATTACAGAATACAGGGGAAACAGGAAATAACAAAAACTCCCTCCCTGCTATCCGACATCTAGCACTATCTTTGCTCTCAGTTTTTAGGCTTCATGTTGCCTAATGCCTTGACAAGCTCTTCTATGTCCTCTCCTTTCTTGGCTAGCCGTAGTAAGTCTCTCTTTGCTGGACGTTGTGTGCACTTGTTGTTTCTTCGTAGACGCAGTGCCTCTACTAAACGGTCGGGCAATTGTCTCTTTGACCTCCTTACGCCGAAAGCTTTTGCAAAACAGATTTTGTTCAACATGTGCTCAACATTCATCATTCCTCGCAGGGTTACTTTCATGTTGCTCAAGTCAAACTGTGAGTAATCAATCCCTGAATATACAAAATTTTGCATGAATTAAGATACTTCCATAATTCTATTGTTATGCTAAGATACATACATACATACATACAAAAATAATCTTTTGCTACAATTTCAGAAAAAAAAAAAAAATCTAGTTTTCGGAAGTTCAAACTAATTGCATTAGATCAAGATAAATGTGCACTATGTGAAACACACAAAAACCGGTTTCATTACTATATCTTTCGAACATTACCAGTATAATCATGCAGTTTACTCCAAATTATATTAACCATGTAGTAGCCAACAATATATACGCTTCAACGACAATGAATTGACCTCATGCATCTCACCTAATTATCGTATAAATAGATACCAGATAAAGAATATAAAACTAACCCCTAATGGGTAACCTACAATTAAAATAATGTCATGGTAAGACAGGCATATGATGGCAGAACAACTTTATGGTTTGGGCGTCAAAGACCTAAAAGATCTGGAGAATCAACTAGAAATGAGTCTGCAGGGTGTACGACAGACGAAATACAAGAACTAAACCAAAAGGTCTTCTTTCCAGAGCAAAAAAAACACTGGTTGTCGTTTGTCACAATTTCCTATCAAGAATTATGTCATCTATAAAAGCTTTTCTTTTTTATTACAGGGAAATCTTATCCATCAGGAACAGGAAAATCTAGAACTGTATAAGGAAACCTTACACGTCAAGAAAACAGGAAATTGTACAAGAAGGTATTCTGAGTTATAACACCCCAACTCCAAACATCCCTCAAGAACTTATAAACCATCCTTACATTCCCCTTGAAATGGTAAAGATATGAGACTAGTAGACTTTGATGATTTCCGCTAATGATTCTAACCAAAATAAATTAGGACAAATTCTCACATTTAAATTATGTGGCAAGGAAGATGTACTAAAACCCTTATTACACTGGGAGTAATCTATGTTAAGATACATACATACAAACAAAAATAATATTTTTCTACAATTTCAGAAAAAAACAAGGGTCAATTTAAACAATGATTTGTAGTATACAGTATGTACATACCTGGAGAATCAGAGAGGGTTTCCATGACTTCAGAGAGCTTACGACAGCTTTCTATATTATGTGGAACAACGTCAAATACGGCCTCCATTGAGAAGATCTAAATAATAATCAAGAATAACAGATCTTATAAATATAAATATGATATAAAATCCACATCAAAGTACGAGAATGCGTGCAAAGAAAAAGATGAAAAACAATTAAGTAATCTACCTGGCACAATTCAGGCGAATACGCAGGGGCGCCCTCAGGAGAAGGTTTATTGTTTGAGGGAAATAGGGAAGTAGCGGAACAGAAATTCGTCGGTTGTGCAGATTTCACGAACAAGGGATTCAAAGGAATTGTAGGGTTAGGGTTTGGGGAAAATAGGGAAGCAGCGGAAGAGCCAGATTTCGACCCCATCGGTAGTACGAAGGCGTAATCGAACGCTGTTAGGGTTTTCAGACGAAGTCAACGGATAGAAAGAATGAAGAAAGGCGCACTGGCGGCATAATCGACAGAGAGAATCCGAGCCCCATTTATGTGAGGAAATGGGGTTGTTGTAGTTTGAAGGATGTTTGACACCCGATTTGTGGGTCTCTCCACCACACCAGTCACTATTCTTTAGAGACACAGAGGAGTAATTCAGAGTGTGAGAGATAATCTAAAGAGTGAAGAGTTAGAGAAGAAGATTAAACGGACTTTCCCACTTCCTCCTTAAACGGCGTAAGGAAGAAAACGTTTGATTCGGGCGTTTGGTTCATTGAGTTTCTAGATTTCACCAAAACGACATAGTTTGGTTTTCAAAAAAAAAAATACCCAAAACAATCCCAACCTTCCATTATTTTCCGAAGTGGAGTAGATGCTTGCGTTGCGTTGAGAAGGATTCTAAATTTGGGCTTTATGTAATCAGTCAATACTTGGACCGGGTAGTGCACCTTATTGGGCTGAAGAAGTTTGGGTTTAGTCTCAGGCCTGCTGGGAGATTCGAAGAGAAGGGTCTTCAGGCCTAATGGGTTCAGCCCAAGCCAAACAGGCCGTATTTCAGCGCTAAGTCCAAATCCAGTTCCGGCCCGGCCACTGGGATTCAGACTTCGACAGGGTTTTGTGGGAGGATCCTCTGACGATTGGTCTGGTCCCGGAGACATGAAGATTCAAGAACAATTGATGATCGGTGGAGACTCAAGAACAATTGGGACCAAGGAGATCATAGTCACAAATAGAGCTCTCATCGTCAATAACAGTGTTGCATCATCATGCCAAACAACAGGATATAAATTTTGTTTGGCTGCCGGAGAGAAAGCGACATTTTCCATTGAAATCAGCTTATAGATTGGATCAACAAGAAAGTCGTTTCACCAATTAAAGCCCCATTAACTAAAAAGCAGTTGAAATCCTTGTTGGAAACCAAAATCTACAAGAGACTTAAAAGCTTTTTATCTAACAAATGACTTGGTGTATACTTTTATTGCCCTTTATGCAACTCATCTGCAATTTCTCTTCCCCATAAAGTTATAAATTTTCTCCCAAATGGCCATAAAGGATAATTGGATTAAGCTTAGATTCCGTTTATTTCGACAATAAAATAGTTTTTATCGAAAAACATTTTTATGGGAGTCATTTTTTAAAAAAATATTTGATGCCGAAAATCGTAAAATGTATTTACGGCGGGCATGAAAAATCAATTTTTTCTTAAATATTTTTTTATATAAATATTTTCACTAAATCTTATTAAACTCCAAATTACGAAAATATCATGACCAAGTTTTAGAAATGTCTGAACTGAATCTCGCAAAAATCCCATTGCGACTCACCTAGGACTCATCCGAACCCCACCTAGACCCTATCAGGATCCTGTTGGGATCAACTTGAGACCCTGACAGGACTCACCCCAAGATCCGATAAGAGCATTTTCGTAATTTAATATTTAATATGACTTTGCGTACACAAGTAATACCGGAAAATGTTATCTCTATATATATAACTCCAGGTCACAAATTACATGACTTCAAAATCGACTATTAACAGCCTACCCCAATATCCACGCTAAATGAGACAACCGGCCATTGCTTATTTGCTTCCTTTCAGTCCTTCACTCCACATAAATCCAAAGCAAGAGAAGAGTTTCTTATGCACGAAAACTTTCCCAAAAAAAAAAAAAAAAAAAAAGAACCATCTTCAAACAGTATACGAATTTGCACCATTTATTCCTTTCGTCTTTTTTATAGTAACAACAGAAGAACTGGCAAATCCAAAAAAAAGAAAACTCACCCACCTAATTTTTCTAAAACGTTTGAACTGATTTCAATTACTTTCCCAAGAACCAAACACAAAAACAGAAGATTAAGGACACACACAGAGAAAGAAACATACTTGGAGTTGGTGACGTCCGTGAAAAGAGCAAGATAAATAGTATTTCCAATGATGCCAAACTCCTTCATAGCCAAACCAGGACCCGCCCAGGTCCAGCAGGTCCCAGACAGGTCCTGGCGGGGTTCCAAGCGGGTTATGGGCGAGTTCTGGACGGGTCTTGGGCAAGTCCCGACAAGGTCCTGGGTGAGTCTTGATAAAGTCCGTCGATTTAAAAATGAGATGCTAAAAGTAAGAAAATAGTTTAAACAGTAAACCATTTTCTGAAAATTAAAGAATAATTTTCAGTCAAAATAAAAATATTTTCTGTTAACCATTGTTTTAATGTAACAGTAAACACCGTAAAATGCGGAAATCATTTTTTGAAAACCATTTTTTTTTTTCTAATCAAATACGAGAAAAGGTTACAAGGGATTTAAAAACCATTTTATGTTTAAGTAAACAGAACCTTAGTGTAAATCCTAGCATCATCTTAATCTTACTATTTACACTTATTTTACACCGCCTAACGACTGTTTCCATAAATAGCTTCCCATGTCAACCACTTTAAATATACACAGTCCACTCTAAATATGTCCCATTTGTATTCTTCGTACAATACCTCATTTGCTCAAGAAAAAAATAATAATAATAATGCAAAAAGACATGTAAATGGCTCTATACACGTTCCCAAATGACTTGGTTGGTTAAGTTGGAACGAAAATATAGCCCTCCATCACCTAACAAGACGTAAATGATACGTACCTCAATTCTAACAATAGTTGGTATGAAAGGGAAAGAAATAATAAAGTTTATAAAGTGTGTTCAAACATACAATCTTAGGAGCTGTAGTCCGTTTTGTTGTTTTGGGTCGTTGGGCTCTTTCTACCTCTGTCCATATAAGAAAAATATGAGAATGAAAGGTAGATGGAGGTGGCATAAATAAAGATATATTACACCTTATAATATTATTATTTTGACATCAAACTTTCAATCTTATTTTACTACAATTCTCAGAAATTGACACTAAAATTTTTGCAGCCAAACTAGATCTCACACGTACGTTCATGCCTTGCCCTCCATGAAATGTAACTCCATTTTCAATATCAAATGCTCACAGGCCTTATTCCAACAAGAAGGAACACATCATTAGAAGAGTGCCCACTGGGTGATTATATATATATATATATACGGCTAATTCTACCTGTTTCTATTTTTATTAAGTAAATCAATGTCCCCTCTCACGTAAGCATTATTAACCAAATTTAGGGCAGTGACCAAATTGGAGAGCATTTTGAATATCACATGGACCCCATTGAAGCCCTAAATTCAGAAAGAATTCTCCAGAAGTAGACCAGGTTAGGTAGAAGGCCCAATCCAATGAATCCATCATTTTGATTAACTTAAAGTTGAAGTTGAATAATTTCGTGTTGTAAAACCGCCTAAATTTCTGCAATTGTGGACCAACTTTTTTTTTTTTTTTTTTTTAAATGCTTTTGTTGTAGGGAGGGGATTCAAACTAGTGATCACCGCTTCATAAGACGTGGTTCACAGCCAATTGAACTACCCTTTAAGAAAAAAAAAAAAAAAAAAAAAAAAGTTTAATTTTTTTTGTTTATTTCATGCTCATCATAATTCCTTTGAAACACAACATTAAGTGCAAGTAATTTAACATTCTGCGCCTTTCCAAAAAAAATAAATAACATTTTACGGTCTTCAAGGGATAATTCAATCGGTTATAGACTACGCCTAATGTAGCGGAGGCTACTAGTTCGAATCCTTCCTCTTTCTTTTCTTGCGTGGACATGTCAAAAAAAAATTAACGTTCTACGATTTACGGCTTTTGTTGCGGTGTTTTTGTTTTTTTTGTTTTTTCATTATATATATATATATATATAAACACAACCATATTTTTGAACGTGCAAAAGTATGGGTCTGAAATTGGGATGTGTATGATGGCAAATACGTGGATTTCACAACCCATGGACATATATGGATAAATAATAATAATAATAAAGGGCCCATGTGCTGGTTCATGCTAATCAATCACCTAATTTTTGTGTTTCTGTGTATAATGTTTTTGCGAGTAATATATGTAGATATTTTCATATTAACATTATTGTTACATGCTTTCGAATTAGCTTTCATCATCAAACATTATTATAAAAAGCTTTTAGATGATAAATGGAATGATGGGGCACGTATGTTAACTCTTGTAATTATGCCGAATGATAATGATTTGCTCCATATTTTAATCTCATCTCTCATCACATGAACCTAATGCAAAATGTAGAAAAATAGCTCCACCTAATTATTCGATACTTCTTCGTGTCGAACTGTGTAGGAAGAGCGGAACAAGCATTTTGTGTTTTGGGGAGGCGAAACCAAGAAACAAAAAAATTAGGTTAATTAAATTTTAATTTTTTTTTTTTAAAAAAAAAAAAAAAAAAAAAAAACATGTTATAGGCATTTTTAAAATTTTTGGAGAACAACACAGTGCCTCAACACAACGTAGTACTTCTGCCATTGCATGTAGGAGAGATAGGTCCTTTCGATAATTGTTTTTTAGGATTTTTTTATTATTATTTGCTGTGAAATAAAGATGAAAATAATTTTAAGTATTTTATGCTTGGATTTTGTTTATTTGTTAAAAATGTGGTCAAATTTGGCAGAGCATTTTAGAAAATTAGTTGTATTTGTAAAATCTGATATGATTAGTTGTCACATAGCCTGATGTGTGTAATTCTATAACGAGCCTAATTTTTATTGAAATTGGAGTCAAGCCAAGTTGACATAATCAAGTTTTTTGAAATTTTGAAGTGAAACTAAGCCAAATTAACAGGATCATTACTTTTGAAATTCTGGATTGCCAAAACAATTTGAAAATGAATTGGGGGGACAAAACTCGAAGTCAAACGTGACGATTTCTGAGAGAAAAAAAGTCGGAAAATTCGTGCGTGTAGAAACGTTACCAAAAAGGAAGAGCGACTGCGTCTGTGTACCAGTTTTGAAGTATTGCACGCCTATTGCAGATAGATGGGCATCAATTAAGGGAGGTAGGTCGATTTGAACCACGCCATTTCTTTCTTTGTGCTCCATACCCATGGCCCCACACCCCACAACTTCTGGAATGAAAATATATCCCACGTGTCCAACTCTGGTTGAAAATGGAATCAACTAACTTCTTGGACGCATTCGCTGGATCGCAGTTGTTGGGGGATTGATCTAAATGGAATGGAAACCTCCACTAACCCTATTGATAATATTATCAGTTTTTTTTTTTAATTTTATTTATAGCAACTTTATTATTAACAAACAAAATGGAAGATTGATTGATTGATTGATTATTATTATTATTTTCTTTTTTAATTAAAGGTAAAAAGTAACACTAGTGTGAGTCATAGTCTAATGCATTGGGGCCCATAAGCAGCACTCAAAGCGGCTCTTTAGACCAACCCAAGAACCGAGAAAGAAAAAGAGAAATTCCCAGAGTCCCTCTCTAAAGAAAGAAGCACGCGTTTGCATGTAAACAACCAATAAAACATTTGAAAACCACACGTTCAAGATTCGGGGGAAATTTTTTTTCAAAGCTTTGATTTGATTGTTTTATATTTTTCACAATCTCTCTCCGAAGCTGTAAATCAGCGATACGACTTTAGAGACCACAACGTAACCCACACCCCCCCCAAAACCCACCTTTGCAGTAATGGGTTTTCCACCACCTCCTCCACCCCCACAACCACCTTTACCACCTCTTCTTCACGCTTTTTGTCTCTTTTTCACTCTCTCTTCGATTTTTGTTTCTGATTCAAAGCCTCCATCCTGTTTGTCTCTCGGAGACCCACCTGAATAGCGAGCGAGCTAATTAAGCATGGGCTATCTGTCTTGCAATGCAGAGTCCGCCATAGCCACCTGCGATCCTTACTACTGGGATCTCAAGAAGAAAGGTAGAAACAAACCCAATAAGGGAGTGAAGAAAATCAGAGAGTTTTCGTTTGCTGAGCTCGTCGCCGCCACCGGTGGGTTCTCAGCGGATAGCTTTTTAGGCAAAGGTAGCCACGGCAGTGTCTACAAAGCCGTCCTCGACGACGGAAAGCTCGTCGCCGCCGTCAAGAAGACAAAGCTTCTCCACCCATCGACAACAACGAGCTTCCAAAGCCACCGCAACAACAACAACTGCACCAGCCCCTCCGAGAACGAGATTGAGATACTCTCCAGAGTACACCACCCTCGGCTCGTGAATCTCGTAGGCTTCTGTGCCGACTCCAACGACACCAAACTCCTTGTCGTCGAGTACATGCCCAACGGCTCCCTCTACGACCTCTTACACTCGCCCTCCAGATCACCCCCCGGTTGGATCCGCCGCGTCCGGTTCGCCGCCCAGATAGCGAAGGCGGTCCAAGCGCTGCACTCGGCAAACCCGCCGGTGATTCACCGAGACATCAAATCCTCCAACGTGTTGATCGACGAGAATCGGAACGCGAGGCTGGGGGATTTCGGGTTGGCCCTGAGGGGTCACGTGGAGGACGTGCGGATTAAGTGCACGCCTCCGGCGGGGACGTTAGGGTACCTCGACCCGGGCTATCTTGCGCCTGGGGATCTCAGCGCCAAGAGCGACGTGTTCAGTTTCGGGATCTTGCTGTTGGAGATCATCAGCGGCAGGCACGCCATCGACATTAACTACAGTCCGCCCTCCGTGGTCGACTGGGCCGTGCCGTTGATCAAGCACGGCGAATTCGCCGAAATCTGCGACCGCCGAATCGGTTCTCCGGCGGACCCTTCGGTGATCCGGCAGCTCGCGGTGCTCGCCGCCAGGTGCGTCCGATCGAGCGCGACGAAGCGGCCGGCGATGTCGGAGGTGGTTGAGTGTTTAAAAATTACCTCCAAGAAGGTCCACGCGCCACCGATCTGGAACAGTCTAAAGCGTCGGGTGAGTCGTGCGGAGGATTCTCGGCCATTAATGAAGTTGGAAGTGTATGACAGGAGTGAAGAAGTCGTTAAGGTTGCGAAACTCGGAACCATGAGGAATAGGAGAAAAGTATCCAGTGTTCCGGGTGCGGAGTACGGGAGTGAAGCTATTGGTTTGTCGGTTGGCGACCGAATGGTAAGGTCGAAATCGGTTGGTTATTTTCGCGAAACAAAAGTGGGGCCCGATTCAAGTTTCGGCGCTAATCGATGTTTGTTGGGTCGGAGAAAGCCGGGGGTGGCGGTGAAAATGCCGGTGGTGCGGCTGAGCAAGTCAAGGTCGATGGGAGTGCTGCACAGTCCACGGCTATTACAGTGCAAGAGCAGAGGATTTGTGTTCGATTTTGGAGGGAATAATAATCCCCACAGTACTTCAACGGAATTGGATTTCTCCAAGCTGGTGATTAGTTTCGACGACAAGTCTGAAAACGAAACGCTTGAGAAACCATTGTTTTCCATGTAAAAACATCGAGTACTTCAAATTGTTTCAGCAAGAGTAAGGTTGTCTCAATATCATCTGCCCTACAACTGCGTCGTGTCTCACTGTCTTGCAGACGAGGTTGGTCCACATGTTGTGTAGGGTTATATTTTTCCTTCCCATTGTTTTGTTTTGTTTACCATGTGATGTAAATTGAGATGGGGCCAATTTATATTCATCTCTGATAATTGGAGAGGTTCAATTATTTGTGAGTGTAATTTCATGGTTAAATTAAAGTCCCCTAAAATATGCATCGAAAGTTGCATGCTTATGGACTTTTTTTACAGCTTTAATTACACATTTGTATTGACTTTAAGTAATTGTAGTTATGCTACCAGGCCAGGCCCATCCCGATGAATTATTGGCTTCAAGTCAATTTAATAAAAAATAAATAAATTGGCTGAAGATTATTTTTTTATAAAGCTCTCCTCTTCTATAAATAAATAAATGTAAAATTGAAAGAAATTATGTCGAGTGATTGGATGGTCCAACCTCAAGCATCCCTTTAAGATGATTGGTCACTCTAAATTAATTAATTATTTTAAACTCAATTAAGTCTCTGTAATTCCCTGTTAGAGAGGATAGCTTTGGACAGGTAGTTCTGTTCATGTTATTTAGCACGTCAATTTTATGAAGGAAATAAATTCTTCAGCGCTAGCTAGGCAAACATTTTACTTTGGAAGTGATGGATTCATACCCATTATCCAGTTTGTTTGCCAATATGACGATGTGACACAATATTCCGGCCCTTGTACTATCCTGCATATTCATTACTTTATATTAAACATTATTCAACACATTCTAACGAGAAACGTTCAATATTTTATATGATAACAGGAGATATTCTCGACCAATTAAGCAGTGGAACTTTGAATTCTTCTTGATTAAAAAACTGTTTGGTGGTGGGTACTATATATTCTCGATTCTGGTTGAAATTATGGTGTATTATTTCAATTAAATTAAGCTCGAATATGGGTTAGTGTGACGTGCATTCAATAAGGTTCTCTCATTCTTAAGTAAACTCATCAAACAAGAAGTATCTTCTTGCATAGGAAACGAGAAACTGGGCTTGTCTTTGCTTCAGGAAAAAGACAAGAATCCCAGGAATTGAAGTCAAAGGCAGGTGCTTTGAGCTTGAGGCATGCAGCGAGCTTCTTCTCCAGGCTATAGAGAGGGGATTGATCACTGATTATGTTGTAACTGCGCACAATTATGATGAACAATATATAGAATCGAAAAGAGAGAGATCAAGAGAGAGAGACATAGATTTAACGTGGTTCGGTAATTTGCCTACGTCCACAGAGAGGCGGTTATTATTCTGATAATAATTCCGATTTACATCAATGAGATATATATATAGTAAAACATTTAAAACCCTACGAGTACGGACGTATACGGAATCCGTACGAATTTTGTACGAAAACCCTAAAATACTCCCGTACACTTGTACCGTACTGCTGGGGCTCCGTGAACGTCGCGACAACGCTCCTATCTACTTGGCCTTCCATTGATGTTAATATAAGCCACTAACTCCAACAGATTAGGATGCCAAAAATTGGAAAAATCAATTCATTTTTTTACGTACTCCACAGTAATAGAAAAGGCATTGGATGCTTTGGAGTTTGGATCAGAGGCTGGGCTTTAAGATAATTTTCTGTGTATGTGGCGACCAATGGAAGAGTCGTCACCATATAAGTGTCCCACATCATTAATTTCCAATATTGGCACCAAGTTATTAAATTCTATGTCTGTCAAAAATACAAAGAAAAAAGAAGAGAGATTGTATTTATTACCTGTCTGTCATTCTAGAATGAGGAAAAACCAATAGGCTTAGCGTCATATTGGTTTGTCTTTGTCCCGTTGCCTTGTCACTTTCAATTTTGCTCTGCAACGATCTCCAGCAATAATCCTTGTGTGGAAGTGAAAGCAAATGCTGTCACGCTGTTATGATTGAATTTCTACCGTGAATTGATTGGTGTGGTGGAGGCCATTCTGTCAATCTCTGATATGCCTCACATGCCATCTGTGATTCCTTACATTTTCCACCCATTTTTTCACGACTGTTGTAGATTTTTAATTGGTTCATGTAATAAATTCCTTTTTCTTTTCGTACCCAACAACTATAAGTTCAGCTCTCTCCTTATGAAATCCCATTCCTCTTGGAAAGGCAAGTTTTAAGTTGATAACAAAAATATAAATTCAATCACGTAATCATTAATTTAACACTAATAATATAAAAATAATCAAATTTTTTAACTTTAATAAAAATAGATTTCAACAAAGCTTCTTAAAATACCAGTACTAACAAAAATAATTTCTCAAAACAAGCTTTTTTTTTCTGGTAAAAAAAAAAAAAAAAAAAAAAAGTATTTGTGATATTCTCCATAGGTGGTTTGTGACAATGGAGGGTCGTCGCAGATGTGGCTAATGGCACGGTAGACAATGGCCGTTGAAGCTGGAGGGCCTATGAAGATATCAATGGTTAATAGAATTGTCATAAATGGCTGGAGAAAGTAGAGGGCCTTCGAGAGATAACAATAGATTGTAGCTAACAATGACAAAGAGCCTTTAGAGACGGCAACAAATAATACAATGACGACAACGGACACATCGGATGGCCCCCAAATATAGTTTTTGTATATTTTTTTTTTTAAAAAAAAAAAAAAATTAGTATCCTCAGCTCAAATAAATGTATTAACAAATTTGTGCAGTGATAAAAGTGTAAAAAAATAGGAAAATTGAAGTGTTGGTCATAGACAATAATGGTATTGGGCTTAGAGTTGTATTTTGAGGCCCGCTCAAGCTTCAAAGATGCCAATGGTTTTGGGTCTACTCACCATCCACACCCAAAAAAACGCCATTTTCAAACCCAGGGCTCAATACTTGGAACCATCACTGATCGAATGACCTCCCAACCAAAGAAAAGAAAAAGGCAAAAAGCAAGCATCACCATTGACCAAGAAGTAGGGGAAGGAAGGAAGGAAGGAAGGAAGGAAGCGTAGCATCCAAATTCCAACACATTTGTGTGTTTCTCTTTCTTCACATTTGTAGAAAGAACCAAATAGCAATAAAGGAAAGGCTGCCAACGGGCCTGACTTGATTTAATTTGGACCACCTTCGATGTGACGTTTTAAGCAGGCTTAGCATGTTTGTGTGTGTGTGCGTGGTTTTTTTTGTCCGCTAAAAGGAGTAGGACTGTAGGAGAGCCCAATAAAAGCTAAACTATAACTACTCTTTTATTTATTTATTTATTTTCAATTAATTTTAATCACATAACAGCAATTTTTTTTTTTTTAAAGGAAAAAATATAAAAAAGTCCTTCAAACTATCAGCCGTTTGTAATATAGCCCATCAATGTTCAAAAGATAATAAGTAACCCCTTAAACTACCAAAATGTATTAAAAATGTTACTTATTTTTTTATATACCTATAATATCCCTATTCTTTTAACAAATAAAATAATAAAATAATTGTAAAAAAAAAACAATTTTTTAAAAATATAAATTTATTTATTTATTCCAAAAAATATGTATATATTTTTTGTATTTACTCGCCCATTGGTTTTTTAGTATTTTTTAAAAAATTGTTTTTTTTTTTTACAATTATTTTATTTGTTAAAAAAACATGGGTATTATAGGTATATAAAAAAATAAGTGACCTTTTTAGTACATTTTAGTAGTTTGGAGGCTACTTTATTACTTTTTGAACATTGATGGGCTATATTGTAAATGACTGATAGTTTGAAGGAGTAATGCCATACTTTGCACATATTTATCATATTGGTTGACATGAATTATTTTAAGCGACTAATACATTTTATTTTGAATGATTTTAAACACTCAACTCACATCTCATTGGACTAATATGACCGTACTCATCAACTCTCGAATTGTTTTTTCCTGTTGAGTATAAATTGGTCTAAGAGTTGATAGACATTATCACATCAATCCCGTGGGATGAGAATTGAGTATGTAGCATTACACACGCAATATCCCTATGTAACATAAGTGTAAAGACTAGCATTAACTAATAAAATAAAAAATAGTGACTCTTGCAAGGTGACATTTTAAGTCCCTTTGAATCTTAAAAAAAATAAAAAAAATTTTGATAAAAAAAAACTCCTTTTGAATCTTGATAATAATTAATGTTAAAAGAAATGATTAAGTGATTAAGTTTGTGGGATAAGTGGCAATTAACTTGGTATCAAAGCCAAAAGTCCTGAGATTGAACATTGACTCCGTCAATTCACCCCATTTAAATTAAATACTTCACATGTTGAACATCACCTATTGAAAGAGAGTTTAAGTCTACACGTGAGAGGTAGTGTTAAAAGTATTGATTAAGTAATTAAATTTACCTATTTTTATAAACTTAAACTTTTGTAATAACTGATAATTTAACAAATTTTGATAAGAAATAAGTTAAAATTAATGGAAATCAAGAAAATGGGCCAAAGAAATGCCTGGATAAAGGTCCCACAAAGGTGGGTGTGGCGAATAACGGAATAACATTTAAAAAATAATAATAATAATAATAAAAATGAGAAAGGCTGCCAAAAAGCAAAGGATGTGGAAATCAAGATTAGATCCCCTTCTCCACTCCTTCCCTCGTCTTGTCGCCATGCTTGTTTCCCTTTCCCCGCGTTTCTTTCTCCTTTTTCTCCCTGGCCTCCCCCTCCCCCCCTCCCTTCTACGCGACCAGAACAAACTCTACCTTAATAAAGACAACAAACAAAATATATCCTACCCTCATTCTTAACTTTTTTTAAAAATTATCATTAGATGTAAAATTAAAATGATTAATCTCAAATCCCCAAACTAACACTCAATCATTTCTATGCATTAAGATCATGCATGGAAACTATAGACTTTGAAAATTTGTTTACTTTTATGTTAAAACAGTAGCAAGGTACGTATCTATAACTCACTACTTTAAAACACTTTTTTTGGTTGATTAGAATAGATTATGATTATGAATATATGATTGTGATGCATCGTGATTAGGTGGAATGCAAACAAAACAGTAACCAAAAAAAGGAATAGATAATTCTATACCCTGAGTCTATAAAAAATCTAAGAATTCTTGTCAAAATGCTAGAATCTATCTACGGTTTGAAGGAAAAAGATGAAGAAAGTCAACTGAGTATTCATATTCATAAAAACTCACATATAATGAAAAGCTGTGTTATAGGTGTTAGTTTGAAGTATTGGCTAAGTTTCGTGATCAAAATGAAAAGAAAAGAGCAAGCGTTCGGACGGGATTCATTGCCGTTCGGACGTGATGCAATCAAGGACTTCAGTACTAAAACCCGAGAGCTCCGTTCGCAGGCCCGTTCGCATCCCGTTCGCAGCCCGTTCAGACGCCTTCGAACGCGCCGCTCCAAGATTGAAGAATGCGACTTATGAAAGCGATGAAAACCTAGAAATTTCCACATCAGGAATAGTGACCGTCCGAACGCCCAAATGACCGTTCGAACGGACACTGTTCACAAAGCCCATTATCCATGTATTTTCTAGTGACCGTCCGAACGCCCAAATGACCGTTCGAACGGCCACTGTTCACAAAGCCCATTATCCATGTATTTTCAAGTGACCGTTCGAACGGCCAATCTTCCCGTCCGAACGCTACCTACCTGTAACAGTTTTAGTTGGACTCTAACTGTGTCCTAGGTTCAGGTCTTGTGGGGCTATTATAAATACACCTCTATAGAATGTTAGAGGCACGGATTTTCACCCCCAGAGAGTTCGTGAGAGGCTGTAATTAAAGAGAGAAATATTGTGAGCCTTATTGTTCCTCTTAGAGGATCTTTGTTAGTTTGTGAGCATAATTGATAAGTCTATCGGAAGGGTCCGGTAAAGGAGAATCACGTTGAAGAAGATTGTGAGCAAGGAGACGAGTTGGAGGCTTGTCGATCTTACAGAGCCGAGGTCTTGCAAAGGGTTGTAAGTGTTCCTAGTGTCTGTAATCTCTGGATAATTTTCTGATAGTGATTTCCTGGGTTTGGCTGCCCCGGAGAGGTTTTACAATTAGATCGATTTCTGATTGGTTTCCTCTTCGTCACCAAAATCCTTTGTGTTTGATTGTTCATATTTTGGTGATAACTTGCTTAGATTTAAATATCCGTTAATTCCGCATAAACTGTGATATTTTATCTGTTTAGCATTTTTTCAATAGGGTCTATAAAAAAATGTATTTATAGGCTCCTAAACATAAAAGCAATACGAAATAAAGACGGAATTGAAATTCTACGAGGCCCCCATTTAGGCCCCATGTCCCGTCCCTCTTTATGAAATCTCTAACTTTCTAGTCTACATCATTCTCCCTAGATTGAAGAGAATTCGTCAGCGAATTCAAACCCTCATTATTGAGATCCGTAGGGGGTAAGTTCAACCCATTCCCCCCTACATCAGATTGTAAATCTATGGTTCGTCAAAACTCACTCACAATGACCTCTCCATGCATTCGAAGCGAAAGGGAAAGCTTTTGTAGCGCTTCTTCACTGATTGAGCCTTTAAATAGAAAACATTTTGGAATTGCATGCACACTCCCGTTCAAACATAATATGTCTTCGTTCAAACGACGCTGCGTTAGAATCAAAATATCTAAGCTCCGTCAATGCCACGTGTTACCGTACATTGCACGTGCAGATTCTCTCTGGTCTGCCCTTTTTTGAACGCCGGCCACACAATGTACATTTAGCATTAAACTTGCGTTAAATTAGTAGTTCCGACACGTGTTTGAATATGAGGCGTTGATCATTTGCAAACATGTGATATCATGATGCCACGTGGATATACCCTTATTTAAATCAGGTGCATCTAGAGTGGCCAAGAATTACATTTATCCTTTAGCCACCTACTGGTTTCGACATAATTAAAAGGTTAATTCACGAGAGAACTGTTGGCAGAAGCCAAAGGGTTCGAAAAGGAATGGTTAATGTTAAAGCATTCACAATGGAAGAGCTAATTTTTTATGTAAAATAACTCCTCAAAACTCAATTTATCTAGTTTATTTTTATCTAGCTAATAACTTTTTAATGGCCTCCTACATCCGATTAGTTATATTTTTATCTATATCATTTAATTTTTATTTTTTTATTTATTATAATGATTGTATTTTTCTTAAATATCTTATTTTTCAACTTTTGAGAAAAAAGTGATGTGGAGAGAGAAATAATAGGAGAAAATTTTGAAAAAAATGAGATATGAAAGAAAAATAGTAGGAGGAAATTTTGAAAAAATAGAAACAGGTGAGAAACAATAAAAANACAGGTGAGAAAAAAAAAAAAAAAAAAAAAAAAACGTGGGAAGAAGATTTTTGGGAGAGATAGTGGGAGAAAAAAAGACGTGAGAAGAAAATTTAAGAAAATAGCTCTTTGAATAGTGCTGCTACATGTATCTTTTTTTTTAGCTCATTTAATAAAATATCTATTCTACATTTTTTTTAGCCTCTCCAATGTAGAGGGTATTTTATCAATTTAAGAAATTATTTTAGATAAAAATATCATTTAGCTCCTCCACTGTGAATGTCCTAAGGGACTGATCATGAGTGAGCTAGCTAGGTGGCAATATTTTAGCCCTTGGTATTTTCTTTTAATAAGTGGCCTCCTCTATTTTAAAATTAGAGAAAATGGATCGGAGCTCGGAGGTTTAAAGGGGAGTGGCACCCGAAATATTTGACTCTAAATATCCTCCATACCTTTGAAATATTCAAATATTGGACTGGATTTTAAATATACTCCAAAATTGACCGGTCATTAGAATTTTCTGCGAAACTCATGTATATATGTATAAGTCATTTATTTTCTTTGAATACTCGCACTTGTTCTTAGATTCTTTTGGCAAGCATGTGAAATTTTCAAGTTTGTAAAGGCAAAAGCAGAATACAATAATAATAATAATAATGCCCTACACCACACAAATATTTTACGAAATTGACATGATAAAGTCTAGATATATATATATTGAATTACTATCCCTAAAAAAAATAAAAAAATTCAATAAATACTAAACCTTGACACGTCAATTTTGTGAGATCAATATTTATTTGATGTTTGCGTGGTATACAACATTACTTTAAGGGTAATATAAGAATTTGCTGATATGGACAAAACAGATTTGAGGAGATGCTCCCTCCTCCTCTCCCATTCCCTTCTACTACTTGCTCCTACCCTCCCCCTCCCCTTCTGTTTATTTTTATTTATTTTTTTGAATATTTGTAGGTGTTCTTTGACAATATCAGCAACTTCGGCCTCTCCACCATGCATCTATCCACATTCCACCGTGTTGTGTCATTCATCTCCTCTTCGATCGCTGCTACTGCTTACTGGTTGTTTATTTGTATTTTTTTTTAATAAAATGTTTATTCTCTCTAGATCTGCTTTCATGAGCGATGATTAATAATTAGATGTGAAATCATAGATAACACTTGATTGTAAGAATTTTTTTTGTATCTATGACTTTGTAACCTCATAGCATGGCTATGATTTTGCAAAGCTTTAAGTCATATAGCATATGACTTTGTGACCTCATAAATTCTGCTCTGTAAGAGTTTTATATTCATAATCTTTAATCAATGAAATCTTTATATTTCCGTTAAAAAAAAAAAAAAAAACTTTAAAAGCAAAAGATCAAAAAGCCAATTGTAGCAGCCAAATTAAATTTACCAGTTATAAACCGTAATCATATTTTCTTTTTATAAAAAAATAAAAAATAAATAAAGATTTATAACGCTTTTGTATTTTTTTATAATTTATTAACAATTGTTGATGTAATTAAAAGATTGACCAAATTTATAAAATAAAAAAAGCTATAAAAACTTGTACGTGCAGCTTTTTTTTTGTTTTTGTTTTTTTTTTTTTTAGGGGGATGGGTGATGGTAAAAAGAGAGATTAATAAATTTTGACAAAATGGAAAGCATCAGAAAGCCTTTCTTCGAGTAAAGACACCTCTTTCCTGCAGGAAATTGATGACCACACTCTCCCTTCCTTATCTCCTCCTCCTCCTCCCTGCTTACAAGCTAAGATAGAAATAAATCAGTAATCATCAGATGTAAAAATATATATATAAAGTAAGCTTCTTTTTTTTGAAAAAAAATAATAATAATAATTAAATAGTCTCCGGCGAGAGTGCTTGTTGATCGATTTTCTCAGTATAGATCTTCCCCCATCACAGAGAAAATGGAATTCGACGACCACGAAGAGCAAGAAGAAGATATGATGGAGATTACCACTCCGCCGCCGGGGTATGAGTCGGTGAGCAACTCAGCAAGGCCCAAAATGGGGTCCAACCGCGGTGAGTCAACGAAAGCCGGCGGTAGTACGACGTCGTTCAGGTACAGAGAATGCCTGAAGAACCACGCGGTCAACATAGGCGGCCACGCCGTGGACGGCTGCGGGGAGTTCATGGCAGCGGGAGAGGAAGGAACCCTCGACGCCCTCAAGTGCGCCGCTTGCGGCTGCCACCGCAATTTCCACCGCAAGGAGAGCGACGGATCATCAGAGCCCTTGTTGTACCGACAATTCTCATCCTACTATCGCCCCGCACAGCCACCTCAGCAGGCCGGGTACCACCACTTCCGCTTGGCGAAGCCGTTGGCTTTGCCTGCAGCCTCGGGAGGCGGCGGCGGCGGCGGCGGGGGCCACAGCCGGGAGGGCGAGGATATGTCTAACCCGAGTAGCAGCGGAGGCGGCGGCGGCGGTGGGAGTTCCGGGCTAAAGAAGAGGTTTAGGACGAAGTTTAGCCAAGAGCAGAAGGAGAAGATGCTTGCTTTCGCGGAGAGTGTCGGGTGGCGGATCCAGAAGCACGATGAGGCGGCGGTGGAACAGTTTTGTACCGACAACGGCATCAAACGACATGTTCTAAAGGTGTGGATGCACAACAACAAGCAAACTCTTGGTAAGAAACCCTAATTTTTTAAGAGAAATTGGTTCCACGTTCATGGGAGTGTGGAATTAATGAAAAATGGTGCTGTAAATTGAATGGATGTCGATCTAACGAGCTAGGGTTGAAGCTTCTTCCCCATCATTATTAATACTTGTTTTTTGTTTTTCGTTTTTATTTTAGCTTCAATTAATTAATTCTTAACTTGATCTCTTTGGATAAGAGCTTTTAATTAATTAAGCATGTGATTAGAGTTCCAAAATTCACATTGCACTGACTTTTATGTAATTTGCACCCCATGTCATCACCATCATCATCATCGTTATCATGATTGAGATTAAGGATGAAGAGAATTCCAAAAGCTGAATCAAACGTGGGTTGCATGCAGCAATGCAAAAAGCTGCAGTTTTTGTGTGTCCTATTCTCACCTGTCATCTTCTCCTTCATCCGCTCCATCTCACCGCTTCAGCTTTTATTACTCTCTCTCTCTCTCTCTCTCTTATATGAATATTAACTCGATTCAACCTCCATTAGTTTTCTTTCTTTGTTTCTGGGGACACTTGGGAGTTCCAAAAATCAGAAATTAATAAGAGTCAGAGGACAGATGTAGCGAGTACAGAAGTAAGGTGTATTTAGTGGATTGGGCCATCCCATGCACATATTTCCTCGTCCTCTTCTATTATTTCCTGTTTTTTCCCATCTGCCTTTCCGCCAGTACCTCTGATGTTTCTGTCCTCTCTCTTCGCTTTATTTCTCTCTTGCTTTCCTTTGAATCCTATGCTTCCTCGTCTTCCTCACTTACCTGCCCTATTTTTACCTTCTTCTTTTCTTTTCTTTTTTTACTAGTTTGAGAGGGTTTTATTCACCGAGTTTGTGCTTTTTTATGTGACAGCGAAAGTTCTGACATCAATCTGTCGGAATTGAGACCAACGGAAACTTATGTAAGTAAACAAGAAAATAGAGACATTCATACAAAAAAGCTGTGCCCTACACATTGATGGCATATATATATCAACCAAAATCACCATCAAGAATGTAGGAACTATATATATATAGTTTAAGGTATTATTTTGTATTTTTGTATGTTTTTAAAAGATAGTTTAAGGTATTATTTTGTATTTTACCAAATGCTTAACTTTATTTTTAAAAATTGTATTTTGAAATTGTTATTGTCGTGTTTGAGAAACCTTTAAGATGGGGTTGGGTTTCTGTGTTTTTAGTTGAAAAAGTGTGTTGATGTGATATAAAAGGTGAGATGAGTTTTTTTTTATTTTTTTATTTTTTTTTTAGCAGAAAGTTGAGAAAGTAATTTGATAATGCTTTGATTTTTTTGGATAGAAAGGAGAAAGAAGAAGGGAGAGGTTTATCAAACAAGATCGCTGGCTATTTTTTTAAACATGCACATTTTGAAATTGTTAAAACTAAACAGACACTAAATCTCACAAACCACACTTTAAAAAAATGTTGTAGAATACAAGCCAATCCATTAAGTATCCAAATCCCTCCTCAAAAACTAAAATGTCAACAGCCCTGATATTCAATTTTTTCAAAATTTTAATACACCTAAATTTAATTAATTGACATTTTCCAAACTAACTCTTTGAAGAAACCTACTCCACGGTCTTCAAACAACCTTCTCTTAATCACATAATTTTTTTTTTATTTTTTTTTGAGCAAAAATGATAGGCCGGAAAGACCAATTGTGGCTATCTTACATGGACGTGACCATAGTAGCACCTACTCGCTGGGAGCTGCTCAGGAGAGGCCTAGATGGTAGGAACCGCATGAAGTAATTCTAGAAGGCCTACTTGTGTCCTACTAAAAATGATATGGCTATTAAAATCACAATTGAACTTGTGATTGATCATTATTAGATTTTGATCAAATGATGATTTTAATAGCCACATCATTTTAGTAGGAAACAAGTAAGACACATGCAAGTAGGCCTTCTAGAATTACTCAATCGCATGCGCTCCCTCAAGTTCGACTAAATCATAGCCTGACTTAGCTCCATCAGGGCATCAATGAAAACCAAGGTGGCTAATATTAATCAGGCATATGTGGATTCTTCATTGCGGAAATTCGAATCCACGCCCTCGTTCATGCCTAACCACTTTGGATATTTACTTGGGCCATTGAACCACCGCCCTTAATGGTAATCACATGATTTTTTTACACGCATAGAAAGATCATCTTGTGCCGAAGCCATCACTTCAACCGTAGTTATTAAATATTTATAAGCAACTAATAATGGTTTATAGTCCTCATCAACTCCTATTTCCTGGTAGATAAGAAACACCAAATTAATTATTTTTGTCATAATTAAGGAAGACAAATTAAATTATTTCTTGGATCAGGAAAATACTTTCCACCCACATATATCAAGAAATTAACCCCAACAAATAGAACATTATTGGGACAATTTTTCCACTCTTGTAAAAAAAAAAAATCAAAAATCAAATTTTTTTTCACGGTGGTAAACCAAACTCGTAAAAAAAAAAAAAAAAAAAAACAATATATATATTAAATGGGGAGAGAGTGAAAATAAATAGTGGGAGATGTCGATGTTGGAGAAAGTCAAGTAAGGAATAAATAGTGTAAGTGAGTGAGTGTTGAAGTTGTCGGAAAAATGAGATCTCAAAGCTAGATTTCATGATTTTCATCACACGACATTGCTGCTTTATTCTGTTGCACTAAGACTTGCGGGCCCCCTCCTCAATGTGATTGACATTACATCTCATGTACTCATGGTATGTAATAATATAAAGACGACTATAAATTTATTATAGTTCTATTAAATGTGATATATCTTTTAAAATTATTATTGATTTTGAAATAATTATTATTGAATTTTCATCTATTGATTATTTTAAATGTCACGTGGCATTTGAAATGAGAATTTTAGAAAGACTCTAATTCTCCTTATATCATTACTCCTTTTAGCCCACTATTCCAAGTTCGGTTTTCCCGCACTTGTCTATCCTTTCGATCCTTTCCACGTCTGCATGCAAAACTTCATATATAGAATTTATAACTACCTAAAAGCATTGGAGTTGAAAAAGAAAACTGTTATACATTCATCTCTTATTTATTTTGTATTCATCTATTTTTTAAAGAAAAATTTATTCATCTCTTGCATAAAAATAAGCAAATGACTGACAAAACATAAAAACCAAACATTTCTTATAAGAAAAATGCATAATTAGTTTATGAGATTTTACTCGGCTGCAAATAGTTTTTTTAGAGTTTAGAAAGTGACTGAATCTTTGTAGTTTAATTAGAAAACACAAATAAGTCATTTCTTTGTATGTGTTTTCTGTTAGTAATTTAGACAAAATTTGTAAGTATGTCGCATCATCACTAATAAAATTGCGACACGTAAAAAGTTTTGATTTAACACCAAGAGGGAGCCACTGTATTGCCTTTGTTTGTTGGTAGTGAGGGGTATAGTGGTGAATGTTGGTGATCACAAAGGTTAATTTATCATCGTTTCACCCATGGGTTGCTTGATAGACATGGATAAGATTATTATTATTATTCTTTTTATTTTTTTAAACTTTTTTTGGATAAGATTTTATGCGTATTGATTAGTTTCGATTTTTTTTTGTGATTTTAAAACGGAAAATGCTAGGGGTTCTCCCCGTAGTATTCTCCTGGTGTTTTTCCAGTCTTACGTAAAACATGATTTAAGAAAAAATAAAATTTAATGGCCTCTACCACTGATTTTTTTAGGCATTAGCATCAAATTTGAGGCATTAGCACTAGATTTGCAAGAACGTGTACTCAACAATTACTCAATTACAATTTGACCTTATGATTAAATAAACGTCCAAATTAAAGATATTGCACCTCATGCAATACCTTAGATGTCACACATGATCGTAATCTGACCTAACCTCTCCACAATTGTATACTATTAAGTATTAAGGAAAGTGCAAACGGACAAAAATTAGCTAATTCATACAAACCGGTCTAATTAAGTAACATGTGTTCCTAAAACATGCGAGAAACACATGTTTTCTTATTAATATGTGAGAATACATGTTATTAAAAAAAAAAAAAAAAAAACGTGTTCCTCATATGCTAAGAAAACCCATGTGGGGTGCTTAAAATGTTCTGAATACTTATTTTAAATACTACCACTATTAATAAAATTAACTAGCATATATATTAACCACGTGTGGTCAATTTAATTAGGTTGATTTAATCGAAGATTGGGATGTTACATCTATTATCATCATAAAAATATATAGCTAGGCCACAATAGCTTTTCAGCTTTATTTGTGCACCTTCCACCCTCTAAGCCCAAGTAAGAAATGGTAAAAACATTCTGATTCTTTATACAACCTAATTAACTGACCTTAATTCCTAAATATTGCTGTGATTTTGATTGTCTTATCTTCTTCGGTTTATTACGACGAGTTTTCACTGCTCTATAAATGAGCGCAGATTAAAATTTAACGGCAATTAACTGCTAAAATTACTTGTTCAAATAAGTGATCTGGACAACCAAAAATTTATTTAGTTACTGGGCGCTGCATCCATAGCTTTTTTTTTTGCAGGCAACTATGGGCCCTGCAGGACACATTTTCTAACTTGGCCCTACTTGATACTTCAGTGTGTCTTCATTTCCGACAGAAACATGGGCCAATCACACGTTTCATATAATGCGCAAGAACCAAGATTGGTCCAAAAGGACTATTTATAATTATAATAGTAAAATATGTGAAGATCCTGATACTGTTCGGAGACTTTTTCCTACCTGAATTTTCCCCTGGGGGACGATAGTTTTGCTCCACCCTGGGGCTTATGCGATGTTTTGTTTCTATCTCTATCCGTGCTCCACTCGGTGTAACACGGGCTTTTAGGCATGTCAATGTCAATGGGTGCCCAACACATACCAAATTGTGCTCCTATTTGTGGTGTAAAATGGGCCCTTTTGAGTTCGTTACCTTAATACAACAATAAGTCAACCAAGAATAAGATCGCGCTCAATCTTAACCGTTTGTTGTGATTAACGGCTAAAAGCGAGCCACATTGTTACTAAATCAAACCGAACCTGTAGCTTTCAATAATTCAGATCTAATCAAAATGTTTCCCTTTTGTCCATGTTCCAAGAATGGTGGAACTATGCACAACAGTGAATGATGAAAAGTGCATCACACACATCAGGATCCTCATAATTGCAACATTTTCCTAAATGTAATCCAACCAGCACAACGAACAGACTGACTAGAAGGGCAAAGGGGGAGTGAAATAATTATAAGTGTGTACACTGTTCATAAATTATAATAATCACCCAAGAAACAAAAACATAATAATTAAAAATGAACAATGTTGGACATGTGAAATAAACTTAATAAAAAAATGTAATAAACTTAATATTACAATCTTAGTCACCTTCACCACAAACTTAATAATTTATTACTCTAAAAAAGGGTATGAAATAAAAAATTTAACTTAAAACAACTTAACAGATTGACTATACCCATCACCACACCAAATATGTCGCAGAGCCATGATCATAAATAATGAGTTCCAACAAGGAATACCCACAAGCATACAAAATACCTATTTTTGCTCAGATATCTGATATTCGGAGCAAATATTTTAACATCAACTTGTTCACAATATAATGCTCCTACAGACATGGTCAACTGCTTGGCCTTTGTGCATCATAAGTTCTGGGGCTGCAGTGCTCCTAGAAGATTTTTCACAGCACTATCATAGTGTACAAAGCCCAGAAACCAAAATTCATGGTTGTCGACAGAGATAACCTGTATGTACTTTTCCCCTGGCTTGACTTTGCTTGTTGATGGATTCACTGCCCTCAACTGATGTAATGGAATAATCACCTGTTTTATGCACAAGAGAAAGCATGCACGCCAATATCATTAACCCATTGAAGAGAAACTCAATGAACGAAAGCCCTAAAACTTAGTATACAAAAACTACACAAACAGAACAACATAATTGCTTACTAAAAGGAGTGGGTAAAATTTGTAAACTCCATTCTAGATCTAATCATTGGCAGATTGACCAAAATTATGGAAACCAGTACGGCAGAGGATTGATGTGCTATTGCAGAGCACAGGTCACAAGAGTGTCTCAATACACTTTCACTGAATCATCTGTGAGCTGATTAATCCTCAGGATATTCAATAAAAATCATTGCGTTTTATGCTTAGGTTCATTACTTTGGGATGGATATGAGGTCAAATGGATCTACCTTCTCACAAACAGCATGCATTACTTTCCTATCATTGATGCCCTTGGTAACCTTCATATATTCAACAAATCCGATGTATCTCCATCCACCACCTCTCTCTCTTCGTTTGTCTTAAAAGAGTACGCAAGCCAAAAGGTAAAGGAGCACAGCTTCAAATTACAAGTCAAAATAACTTCTGCGATTTCATTTCTAAGTTTTACTTCTTCCCTCATGATGATATTCACATTGTTTTCGTCATTTTGATGCACATCAATAGCTTACCTAGCATTATGTATCAAACTAAATCAGGTCTTCTGAGGCATTGCAAAGTCATAACTTATAGCTATTTGAAAATTCTGCTTTCTCTTGTTTAAACATAATTGTTATCCTGAAACCTCCACAAGGCTGTAGGTTCAGAATTTTCACATCTAAGACAGGCATGTCATTCTTTGGCATTCTATTGCTCATTTATGAATCCTTTATCTGGAAAAATTTGGGGCAAATCTTATTTCCTCCTTTCCTCACAACAAGTATATATCACTAAAGATATAATCGGAGAAAAATTTATTGCCTGAAAACATGTATGCCCTTTCCATGGGAACAAATTATCAACTTTTCAAGCAGAACCACGAAACATAATTCAGTTCAGTGTACAATTAAATACATTTCTCCAATATATATATTCCAAAAGGAAAAAGGCAACAAAAGGGAGGGGGAAAAGGTGAAAAAAAACCACCATGGACAAAACTTAAAGTCTTGTACCAAATATTGAACCTTAACCACAAATCCAGTAATTTCCTAATTTGAATTGCGACTGAGATAACTAAAGTAAACATAAATGGGCAAACGGCTGTTAAAAGCTTTTCGTATAACTTGAAAGGTTCCACTCAAAATGCATCAATTATCAAGCATTGCAAACTAAAAAGTAGGAGCTTTGACATCATTTTATTACTTACTCCTATTTCAACTAGAAATTAATGTGTTTTAATTAACAATCATCCTAGCACCATAGTTCAGTGAAAATCACAAATCAAGATATCAATTTACATCACAAAAAACATATATTTAGCAGTCCATCATCAAAGATAGGATAGCTATAATGTCATTAACTTCATTAGGGTCATTAGGGGTGGGCAGATTAACCATTTTCCACCTACCGACTGCCTAACGACTGTGACGGAACCGACATCAGTTCGGTTTGGTTAATCGGTATAAGTATTTTTTTGTCGGTTAACTGAATTAACCGATAAGTAACCAATAATAAATATTCTAGGACCAATTTATTAGTAGAAGTGTAAGACATAAATATGGTGGACTCTTATTGTGTTAATTAATAGGCCCATTTAAAATTTATTTGGTTCAATAAGCTATTTTAGCCCAAAAACAATTTGGGCACCCCAAAATAATCAATTTTTGGCCCAATTAACAAACCTCACAGTTAACCGATTTTAACCGAAATATGAAACTTTTGAAATAAATCATTATCGAAATGTAATCGATGAATTAATTGATTTAACCGACAATTTCGGTTAACGGACTGAAAGTGGCTCTACCAAACTGAACCGAACCCATACCCTCCCCTAAAATTCATTACGCCAATAACTAGCACCTAACACAAACAAATTAAGATTACAATCAATCAATGCCAGAAAGTATAAGGAGCAGCCAGTTTACCTTATAATAGCTCCATTCTTTCTGGCCACCCGCTTCATAAGAAAGCGGAGTATCACTACAAAACGCAAGCTTCACTGTGGACAGATACATAGTTCCCATCACCGGTCCAGCAGACGTGGACAGATAGCACGCAAATGACTTCAGAAGCTTCTCCTCGGGCACTGTCTCAAAATTTTGTCGAAAAACCTTCTCATACCCACCTTCCGTGAGAACTTTTGTTCCTTGAGCAATCCTTCCCACAGCGGCATCGGTAAAACTAGGACCCGTTTTCACTGATCCAAGAAACTTGATAAGAAGACATTATCAAGCTTCAAATTATTCCAAAATCTTAAACCCACTACTATCGCCTACTATTGCTGCTACAACAGAAAATAACTTTTACAGCATTTCAAGCATAAACAAGCCATGGATGAAGAACATGAAACAGAGAGGTGACAGCAGTCGACAAAACGAAACCAGGCAGCACAAAAACTTCAAAATTAGCAACTCATCAAAACGTAGAAACATTTTCATAATTACCATAAACAAAATGAACAAGAAAACCTAAACGTTTAGGGCAAAGTATAATACTCACAGTGTTGCCACATGTTCCCAGCAAGATCCTCGGCCTTCTTGGTGGCTTCAGTCGCCTTCTTCCCCCACTTCCCAAGCACATCTTTCACGGACTCCATCGTATCTGACAGAAAATTCCAGAACCACTTACAAAAAAATTCACGCCACAATCACCACCAACAACTTCAAATTCTTAACAATTACAATGAACCGAAGGTACTCACTCTTGACGGACGCAGGTGCGGGCGCCGGCGCCGGAGAGATATAGGGATTCGAATCCTGCGGAAGCGTAGTGGCGGCTTGGCCAGAGATCGGAGCCCTGGCTTCGCTGTTCACCGTTTGCGGCTGGGAGCCCATGGGCACGTGGCTCCAATTCTCAATGGGAGGGGGAGCGACGTCGTTTGGGTCGAGCTTAGGGTATGGAGCATAGTCGCCGGAGTGCTGTGGATCTTGTTTGGGATCGGACTCTGATGGTTTCGCCAGCTGGGTATGATCAGTGCTCATGGTTTTCTCAGCTTGGATCTCTCTGTCTCTGTTTGGTTGAAAGAAGGATCGGGAATTCCCACAAAACGAGAGGATCTTTGAATTTTTGTATCAGATAGAAAGATGGGGGTCAAAAGCGTCAAATCGTCAAACAGCCTGACCAGCTGGCAGCCGTTGATCCGTTGCTGCCTCGGTCGTTTTAAATTCTTGAAAGTTGACAGGCCCAATGGGAGTCGCTCTTCTTTTTGTGGGCCGTGAGCACTCCTTCACACGAGTTAGTCTAAGCCCAGAAGGCCAGAAGCCTAGTAGACTTCGCTCTTTCCTTTTTTGGGCTTTTTTTTTTTTCCTCATCTTCAGAATTTGTCTCTCTTATTTTTGGAGTTTGAGCAAAATATTTCAGAAAAATTGAATTTTATTTTAGCAAAATAGCAAAATAAAAATGTAATTAAAAATAAAAAAAAATTGAACGAGAATAGGTTTATGAAGGAAATTAGTTGGAATGCTCTATCTATATTTGACAATAATCATTATTATCGGCTCTATAGTTTTATAATATAATCAAATAATTTGATCACAAAAATGTAATACAAGTTAACAACAAATCGCACAATTTAAAATCGTTTTTTTTTAATCATACATTTTAAAATCACAAACTCAAACAAACCCTAAATAAAGTCGAAAAAAGTAGCACCCATGTTTTTCTTTCTCTGTTTAGTCATTACGATAAATAAATTAAAAACAAAGAAACTTTACAAAACCCCCTAAACATCTACGTGTTTTGAAAGTACTCTCAAAGTTCAAAAAATTTCAATTAAAAATATCGATCTTTCAATTTTTTTTCAATTACCCTCTTCCTTTCAAATTGTTTGTTAAATCTTGTAAAATTCTCAAAACACCCATGTTTTTTATTATTAAAAAAATAAAATAAAAAATTTAAAAGATTCATGCATTTATTTATTTTTTGTTAAAAAAAACACACATTTGCAATTTTTTATTATTTTATAATAATAAATACAGGGGTATTTTGTACATTTTGACAAAAAAAAAATAAATTAATGAAAAATCCTAAGGGAATAAAATAATTGAAAGAAATTGAAAGTCTAATATCCTTAATTGAGAGTTTTTAAACTTTGAAGGTAATGTCAAAACAAGTGAGAGAGTTCATGAAGATTTTCTAATGTTTCCCAATAAAATAATAATAATAATAATAATAATAAAAAATAAAAAAAAGGGGCAGGCAAAGAAGAAGAAAGTCAAGGTCCTATTCATTAATCCTTGGCTCCTACTTGCAATACATTTTTGCTAAAGTGTAATGATAAATGATTGGGCCCTTAAATGTCATTATCAAGTAGCGGGTGAGCTACCAAAAACATTTTTCCAAGCGTATAGTTTAAACCTACTTTCCCTTCTTCTTCTTCTTCTTCTTTTTGTTGTTGGGTCCAGCCGTCCAGGAGTTAAACCTACTTTCCATTAGCTTTATACACCTTCCACAGCTTTTTGGGAAGAAGTGGTCCTTCACAGAGCTCCTAGCCACTCCCTAGGCCATATACAGGCTAGGAAATGGAGCTATCCCACCTCTAAACGACAAATGAAAACAAAACAAAAGCTGTGTAGTTTAGAGCCGAGGGCATATATAATTTTATATATATATATATATATATAGACTTCACTTTTATGAAATTAAGGAGAAGGGAAATGCACGTTCAATTCTTCATTAAAACAATCCCACAATTTCGAGTTGTTTGAGACGGTTTCTTACATAAATTTGCCCGATCGATGTGGGAAACATCTGCAGTAATTACCCTGCATATTATTGTCCCACAGCTCAAAACTCGTACTCCTCTTGCTTGCATAGCTAAAAAGGCTATACCACAAAGGATCCATGCCACTTACTCAAAACTAATGCTTTGAATTAGGCACGTTAACCTTAAAAAAAACACACACACATTGACCCACTCAAAAACAAAAACAAAAACAAAGTAGGAGGAGGTTGTTTGACCACTCTTAGAAGTGGTCCATCCTATTTTATCCTTTGAAGATGATCCAAGAAAATATTAAAAACACTCTAAGTAAAACCGCAGCATTTCTCGGGTGAGCAGCGATTAGATTTGCACGGAAAATTTATGGAATCCCAACGCTTGGGCAGGTAGCTATCTCATGACAAGATCATCTCTGCAGAAAATGAGTTGTCAAGACAATATGAAATCCCGAGTTCAGAGGTGAAAATAACCAAGCGAGAGCCTCTTTTTTTTTTTTTTTTTAATCTTTTTTGGAAAGTAACAAGAAAAAAATAAAAAAAATCTTTTGGGTTTTGTCAGTGAAGCGAATGAACCGAGGCGCACAAGGTAGCGAGCATTTCAGATAATGAAGAACTGAATGATACTTTAATCATAATCGCTTGAGCCACTTTACAAGCGTGTTCCCGTAGATTTCATGGATAGTGACTCTTCCTCAATGCTTTGCTTATTACTATTCATTTTAAGCTAATTATATATATATATATATCCAGTTTCTTAATATAGTAAAAATAATTAAAGAATCTCGGAAAACAATATATATATATATATATATATCGGAAATTGCATCCACTGTATACTCAACTTTTATGATATCTGTTTTCTGATGCATGAAACAGAGCGAAAGATGCTGCTTTATATTTCCGTTTTTTCTTTTGTTTTTGTCGTTAAAAAATAATTAATCAAATTAATGTTTAATATTTCTTTTTCTTTTTTCTTTTTTGCTTTTTTTTCATATATATATTAATTTATTATTAAAAATTAGTTATATAAATTTAACATACGTATATTAGTAATTTTAAGTAATGTATGTAATATAAATTACTTAATATTTATATTTACATTATAAATAAATGTCTAGAATTTGTTTTAATATTTGGGCTTGAATTCTGCTCGAATTATATATTCAAGAATTTAATTGTGACGTTTCACATTGTTTGAGTGTGAAAAAAATGATGTATTTATATAGAATATGCTTTCTTTAAATGGTATTGAGGTCTTTTAAGGGTAAACTCAATACTAAAACCAAGCGATATTGGCCCAAAGCGGACAATATCATATTATTTAGGGCGAGACGTCAGCTCGAATAGCACATTCTCAACGAACTTGAAAGTTTGAGCTCGAACTCTCCCAAACTTTAAACGAGTCAAGCTTAAAAAAACATTTCATAGTTCAACTTGAATAAGCATTTTCATAAACGAGTCTGTCTTTAAATCTTAAAAGGTCGGCTGATTACAACCATACTTTTAACATTTAAAAGAACAGGTACATTACATCAAATTGAAAGCTCAACGGATAAAATTGATAGTTTTTAAAATTTAAAGAGTCTTTTCAAAATCTACAGTAATTCTAGTAACTTAAGTAAAATTTCTTAAAATAAATAAATAAATAATACTAATATTTTTATAATTCCAAGAGTACTAGACAGTCTAGACAGGCCGCAAGAGTACTAGTCATTTATCCTGGTCACGAGAGGCCTCAAATATATATATATATTATTTTTTGAGTGACACCAAGCTTTTCTTGTCACACTATAATATGAAGTGGGATTTCATAATATTATAGTACCTCCCTAGCATGGACACTGAGATGTCACGGTATGGACAGAGCTTGATTTTTTTTTTTTTGGAAATGGAGACATAACCAGGTTTCCTAAAATACTGCTGAAAACAGTTGAATTATAAGATCCTGCTCAGGCTGCCATGAGATCCTACATATTCATTATTGTCTCAATTAAAAGCCTACTTTATATCTGTCATTATTGCTTCATTTAAAATTCAAAGTGTTTGAAGATAAGAATTTGGATGGATTTCAGTACTTTTTTTTACATGTCCACACACAAGGAAAGGGGAAGGGGATTCGAACTTGTGATCTTCGCTTCATAAGTTTTAAGGCATGATTCACAGCCGATTGATCTAAACCTTGGGACGATTTCAGTACTTTTATTCAAATAGTTCAGTACTCTTATTCAAATAGCTTGAATGAAATATAAGATGTACTCGGGTATTTTTTTCTTTTTTTTACTACTAAAGAATTCATTGAGGAATTTGAATTTTGAGGTTATTTATATTATATATAAGCTTCACTCCAACTTATTGCATACTAACGGAAATGAGAAATGCTAGATATTCTTCTAGTGTTCTCTTGGTGATGTGGGAAATATTAGGTGTTCCTCGATATAGTGTTCTTCTAGTGTCCATGTTAAAACGATAATTTTAAATGTCACATCACAGTTAGGAGGATACCAGAAGAACAATAACAATAAAAAAAAAACCTTGCATGTCCCAATGAAAATAGAACACAACTAAAATAAAACATAATAGTAGCATGACAATTAAATTATTATCCATTTTTCCGATTCCTTAATGCGTTGACATGCATTAATATATATATATATATATATAAATGACTTGCAAGGAAATAATTTTAAAGAGTTCAGACTTAATCTATGTGGGATACTAAGATTATACCAAACTACAACGCTCTGCAGCCGATATCCATGGCGGTCTACTCTATTGAGATTGACTCGATAGTGACTTTTTTTATCTTTTGGCGGTGCCACTCATCTATCACCGTCTATATAGGTTGCCCTCTCTATGACTAAACTACAAAACTGCAACCTCTTCAGTCGGTTCCACACTCGACGAGTTGTGTTCGATCTCATACTTGACCTGATGTTAATTCTAATACTAAATGATACAAATCTTCGAGTATAACTTACCATTGAAACCCAACTTGCAAAGAACGGGAATCAAAGAGCTTATATGAAGCGTTTCATACTCTCATGATTGTTCTTTGAATATATATATACCTAAATTCGAAATCCTTAAATTCAAAAGCAACCTACGTACGTAGGTACGTGAATAGTAACATTTCAACGACCATATATAATGCATGCTCTACGTACATATAATTGTGGTTCGAAGATTCTGGTTGGTTGAGTTGCAAAACATCGTTTGGCGTACAAAGAATTGGTCGGATATATATGAAGATTAAAGACGGAAACATCGGCCTCCAAACGCGGTGTTGCTGGGAATCTGGCCCCGGTCTGAAAGTTGTAGATCCTAAAATCAGCGTCCAAACAAAACAATATATTTGATTCTTTGAGTTTTCTTTTTCTTTTTTCTCTAAAACACGCACACACGGACAGACAATATTATGAGTCACCATCGACACAAAGTTATCTGTTTTCCTCAATCTTCAACGCTTTCCTAATACCCTGTTGAAAAAACTGAGCTATAAAGTTGCATCGTCATTGTGTGGTCAATCCATGAAACCACCATTTTCACAGCTCCCCACTCTTATACTTATGGGTTTTCAAAAAGCTGAGGAAAATGCCATGTTAAAGGGTACGTAGGAAATAACTATTTTTTTAGGAAAGTAAATAAATTTTTTTTTAAAAAATTGTAAATAAAATAAATTAAGTTAAATATTGGAGTAGCCATTCTAGTCATCATGGCTCGTGGTGAAGGAAATGTCCATATACGTATTTGTTTTATATAGACAAAAAAGGGTAGGTATACCCTCCGTGAACGGCGAAGAAGAGGCCAAGAGGAACCGCTATGAAAATGGTGACGGTTTGGTTTTACTATGGGTGGCATTTGAGATTTGGAATCGGACGATAAACTTTACTATTTGGTTTTTTCTTGATTTACTTTTATGTTAGGTCCATCATGTATTTTTTGTTGTAATCAAAGAAATTAGACACGTGTCATTATATTATTAGTGAAGACGTGTCAAGTTAACAACTTCCGTTAACTTTTTTTGATGGCAGAGACTTTTTGTTCGTTTGGCCGTTAACCTTATGAATCATCAGCATATCCTATCATGCTCAAATATTTACACAAGAAAAGCTATTAACCCATTACGAGTTTAATTTAAAGGATGATAAATTTTTAACTATTTGTATACCGAGAAATTTGTTTTATGTCAAATAACAACAGTTAAAAATGAGGAAAAAATTAAAATTAAAATTTAACAAAGATTTCACTCATTAACACCAGAAGTTAATGAGGGTTGGATCCATGGACCATGGGTAATACATAGACTATTTGTATGACGTCATATTTACATATGCCAAAAGACAAGCATAGTACAAATTGAATCTTTTTTTTTTTTATTTTTTTATTTTTGGCGTTGAAAAGTTGAATCTTAATTATTGCCATGAGTTTACTCAATAATTTTCTTCTTTCGTGTGTATGTGTGAAAAAATAGTACATTAATCTTTACTAAAAGAAGGGTTAGAAGTAGATTTTATTCCCGAAAAGGGCCATATATATGCTCTCGTTTAGATTCATCTCCCAAAAATGACCACTGACATTTTCAATATACATATACTATCGATATAATTCGAGGGTTAAATAAGTAATTTTGGTTAAAAGAAAAATAAAGGAAAGTGTAAAGATTAGATGCAACAAAGGTCCCATTATTGGCCCGTTCAATCCAGCCACTCTCTTTTCTTTCTTCTGTTTTTTTTTCTTCTCTACATTCATTATCTTTTATCTTTATGTCATTTTTACTTCTTAACAACAATAATTTCTTCAATTCAGTCTCTAAAAGTCACGCATTCTTAAAATATATGAGAGTCAGTCATATGTTGTTTTACTAATCATATTTAAAAATCACGTAAGAAACACATGATATTAAAAAAGAGCAATAATGTTTACATACCCATATAATTTATTTGCTATTTCTCTCTTTCCTTCTCTTTTTCTTTAATATTTTTCTTCTTCTTTTTTTCTTATAGTTTATCATGTTAGAAAAATATATAACCATTTTAAAAAAATGATCGTTAAAAAAAAACCTGTTTGGGATGTATTTTGCCTCTTAAAACCCATTAGCCAAATTAGATAAAGTGAGTTTTAATTAACTATTTTACATAAAAATTTAGATAAACTAGTGTGAACGTTTTTAAGGAACATATTTAACTTTTAGAGCCTAAGTTTAAAGAAAATTTAAAATATGTATTTCTCACATGCTAATAGATGCATCTCAAAATCTCATTTTTAAAAGGCTGAATTAAAAGAATTTGGGGAAACTTCATTTATCCCCCTGAACTTTGGCCACTTATGCAGATACCCCCCAATGTTCAAAACTTCTCACTTAGGTGTATCAAGGTTTGATTTTCTCTCACTTTGCCTATTTCATACAGAAAATCCTAATAGAATATCAATTTTATCTCAAAATTAAGCTTCATTTTGGAAACGGTATAGTTATAGAGTCAGGGGTAAAATTGAAATTGCGAAGAATTTTCTGTACTAAAGGGACAAAGTGAAAAAAAAATCAAAGTTTGATACATCTAAGTGAGAGCTTTTGAACATTTGGAGGTATCTGCAAAAACCGCAAAAGTTCAAGGGGATAAGTGAAGTTTCCCCAAAGAATTTTTATTTAGCTATCAATTTTTAACACGACTCACAAACCCAACACAAAATTAAATGTGTTAGAATTAAAAAATATGACATATATAATTATATTAATTAACCTATATAATCTTTAAACTTATGTTTTAACGTGACCGAACTCAAAGGTAGTACATAATGACGCAACTGCCATCTTTAAATTTTTCTTCAAAATTTCTATCAAGAAAAAAATACAGTAAAAGTTAGTTCGGAGCAAATTACAGCGCGTGAATGAGACGCTCAGCACGGCCTTCTAAATATAGGATGTGTCAGCCTTTGTCCAATGTCAACAACAGTGGTACTGCTTTATGTCAACAACAGTTTACTCCAATCTGATTGGACCGTGGATTATAGTTGCGCTAGAAAATGCGTTGAGATAAAGCTCTAATGAAACCAATAAGGGAGGTCTGAATAATAATGTTTTTATTATTATTATTTTTCTTCTGTTTTTAGTGGTATTTGTGAAAAAGTCCACTTCTTGGTTTTGGTTATTAACAATTTCACCCATGGACTCTGCAAATATTTTTTAACAAACCCTCGATTCAAATTCCATTGTCAAATGTCAAATCGCGATCGCAAAAAAACAAAGCACTCTATATAAATCACAGCATCTAGCATATGATGTTTGGACTGACATATTTAAATGTTAAATCCCATCGTAGTTGAAGTCTAGATTAGCTGCATTTCTATATTCTACTAATAAAATATACATCATTACAAATTCCTATATATATATATAATTTTTTTTTCTGATAGCATTTGAACTCATTCATAGTGGCTATTTTTTTTAATATATATATATCTTTATATAACTAGAGAAAAAAAAAAACCCTAGAAATAGAGAAAGATTGTAGTGTTATAGATGGAACACAAAAGACTCATAAGTTTTTTAATTTAAGTTTGGATAGAAATTCAAAATTGAGTTTCGTTTGAACGCAAATAAATCTCTAAGGCTGTGTTTGATAAACGGTGTAAAGGTTGGCAACGGCATGGCACTGTTCAATAAAAGACAGCCATCACTCACTGCATCTGTTTCTCTTTGACTCGTGCATGGCAATTTTTCAAAATGCAGCAGCTTATCGGTATAGCCGCCCGCCATTTTTCCAAAAATGCCCTCACACCCTCATATCTCATCAACTGCTGCCCTGGGTTTCATTTATCTATGAAAAAGCATTTGCCTTCGTTTTTTTCCCCCTTAGCTCTCCTCCCCGGCTCCCCCATTATCTTCTTCATTTTTTTGCAACCCAGTGACACATATACCTTCAACAGCGGCTCCGCTCATTAGAGCTCGAATTAAGGTAATTTTTTCATATTACTTTTATTTTCATTATTTGTTTACCACGCATGACAAAATGTATGAATAATTATTTGTTTGCCAGGGCAACAATTGAGGAGATATGAGGGTGTGAGGGCATTTTTGGAAAAAATGGCGGTCTGCTATACCAAGAAGCTGCTGCGTTTTGAAAAATTGTCATGCACGAGTTAGAGAGAAACAACTATAGTGAGTGATGACTGTCTTTTCTTAAACAGTGTTGTGCCGTTGCCAACCTTTACACCGTTTATCAAACAAACCCTAAATGACTGTTAGGGGTGTGCATGGGATAAAATGAATGGCTGAGACTAAAATTTGAGGAATCTCGTTTGAATGAGAACGACATCTTCACGTGTAGTTGTTATATATTTGCTAAATACGTGAACTTCTCAAATATAGGCTCAATTTGTTTCGACGTAAAATATCTTCCTTATTTTTCGGTGTTTAGTGACCTAAAATAATAATCAAACCAAAAAAATATTTTCGGTTTGACCTAAAAAGCTTATTTAGTTTCAGAAAATGGTTTTCATTTTTAAATTTTGTAAACCATTTTTTGAATTTAAGTTTCTCATTATCAAACCACCGAACTACCGCTCACCTCCGTTGTACATCTATTGGACCATCTCTAGTCCTCCCTTGAACCATTGCCAAACCTCCCTCAGACACCGACGAACCTTTACCAAAGATTGCTCAAAGTCGCCGACTGTTTTCTGCAATCGCTCATTTTTCGTGCGGGTCGAATGCCAACAAATATTTTATGGATTTTTTTTGGTTCCTTTCTAAAATATGATTTTGTTAAAAATATTATTGGACACAAAACATTTTACGTAAAAAAAAAGAAGGGAAGGGAATTTAAATCTTTTAATTCATTAAATCCCATGTAATAATAATAGATGCCATAACAACTCACAAACGCTCTCCCTAGTTAAAAAGAAAAAAAGAGGCGAGCTTGAGCCAGAGACTACTCATTTGGAAAATGATGGCATCAATGAAATCCTAAGAATGATAATTATTAATTAGGCTTAAGTCCAAGCTGTATTTAAAATTAAGATATATATATAGATGAGTAATTAAGAAGAGGTATTTAGAATAATTGAATAACAAGGGCTTCGAAACACTCCCAAGTCCCAACCGAACCTGGAAGAAATGGGCTCATTGATCTGGGAAAATGATTAATGAATGGCACGGAAGAAGAAAATAAGCGTAGTGTGGTGGTGTTAAACATATTTATGTATGAGTTTGTGGAGATATTTATGAATAACTCAAGAATATAAGGGCTTCATCCACAACCACAATCCACAACCCCCTCCTCACTTCTTTATAATATTCATATATTTTATGATATAAAAATTGAACCAAGAATAGGCTCACTGTTGCGACGCTTTCGGTACCAGGGACCCCAAGCTCTCTCTCTCTCTCTCTCCCTATCTCTCTCAGCCCCTCCACGCTACCAAAAGCTCACGATCTAGTTTAATTAAAATAAGCCTTTTTCTTATGAAAACCTAGATCAGAGAGGAGAAAGAGAGGGAGAGAGACAGAGTGACTCACCCTTAGCATGAGAAAGGACCGGACGGAAATGTCCGAAGACGACGATCGCTCCCCGCCGTTGGATCTTCGAGGAGCGGATATAGCTGAGTCGTCCAGCAAGACCCGGAACTGCAGTGGAGTGACCGGCTCGGTGGCGGGGCCCGGGCCGAGTTCCATGGATTTTCAGGCACCGTACCCGGACCAGGTGCTGGAGAACGTGCTGGAGAACGTGCTCCAGTTCCTGAGCACACGGCGGGACCGGAACGCGGCGTCATTGGTGTGCAAGTCGTGGTGCCGCGTGGAGGCGCTGACCCGATCCGAGCTCTTCATCGGGAACTGCTACTCGGTGTCACCCCGGCGGGCCACGGCCCGGTTCGCGCGGGTACAGGCTGTGGCCATCAAGGGCCGGCCCAGGTTCGCCGACTTCAACCTGATGCCGCCGAACTGGGGGGCTTTCTTCGCGCCCTGGGTGCTCGCCATGGCCGCCGCCTACCCCTGGCTTGAGAAGGTGTACCTGAAGCGCATGTCCGTCTCCGACGACGATCTGGGCCGCCTAGCCGATTCCTTCCCGTCCTTCAAAGAGCTCGTCCTTGTCTGCTGTGACGGCTTCGGCACCCGCGGCCTCGCCGTTGTCGCCAGCAAGTGCAGGTACCCCCTAAGCTCTGACCTATTTAGATCCATCTCAGTATATGTGCGTACACACGCGTGTATTTAAGCTTCTGAGGGTTTTATTCCTCTTCTGTTTGGGCTTCTGTTTTTTTGTGTTTTTTTGGTAAGAGGAGACGAGCGTGCAGATCTGTTTGGCGGATTTGGTTGGTTTGATGTGATTTTTGTGATGCTTTGCTAATTATGGTAATAAGAACACTAATTAGTAAGTGATGAGAGTGAGGAAATGTTGGTGAATTTGGGATGGGAAAGATGAGTTCTAGTGTTATATGTGGATGTTGAATGTGATTTTTTGCTATTTAACTTTTGTTGTCAGACTTCTGAGAGTGCTTGATCTGATCGAATCTGAGCTTTTGGAGGATGATGTGGATTGGATAGCTTGTTTTCCGGAGAGCGGAACGAGCTGTCTGGAGTCGCTGATTTTCGATTGCGTAGAACGCCCAATAAATTTCGAGGCATTGGAGAGGCTGGTGATTAGGTCCCCCTCCTTGAAGAAGCTTAGATTGAACCGCTTTGTTTCGATTGGGCAGCTGTATCGCCTGATGGTTCGAGCTCCGCAGCTCACACACATTGGAACCGGCGCGTTTAGTGCACCAGAGGGCTTCGCTCAGGGTGATCCAGAGCCCGACTATACTGCTGCCTTTGCTGCTTGCAAATCGTTAGTTTGTCTTTCGGGCTTCAGGGAAATCTTGGCAGATTACTTACCGGCCATCCATCCTGTGTGTGCTAATCTCACCTCCCTGAATTTCAGTTATGCGAATATTAGCGCAGAACAGTTCAAATCAGTGATACTTCATTGCCACAAGCTCCAGACTTTCTGGGTAAGTTTCTGTGTGGGTGTTGTATTTATGTGCAAATTTGTGATCTAGTTTTTGACTTGTGAAGCGTACTTGTGCTTTTCATAATGCAGGTCCTCGATTCAATATGCGATGAAGGACTTCAAGCTGTGGCTGCAACTTGCAAGGACCTGCGTGAGCTTCGGGTTTTCCCTATCGATGCTCAGGAGGATATTGAGGGCCCTGTTTCTGAAGTGGGCCTCCAAGCAATCTCCGAGGGTTGTAGGAAACTACAATCGATTCTGTATTTCTGCCAGCACATGACAAATGCGGCTGTGATAACCATGTCAAACAACTGCCCGGATCTTGAGGTGTTCCGTCTCTGTATAATGGGTCGACACCGCCCTGACCATGTGACTGGTGAGCCCATGGATGAAGGTTTTGGAGCCATTGTTAGGAACTGTAAGAAGCTCACTCGGCTCGCTGTTTCTGGTTTACTGACTGATCTTGCTTTCAATTACATTGGAAAATATGGGAAGTTAGTTCGGACTCTGTCAGTTGCATTTGCTGGAGATAGTGACATGGGGCTTAAATACGTGCTTGAGGGCTGTCCTAGACTGCAAAAGCTTGAGATCAGGGATAGCCCATTTGGGGATGCAGCTTTGCTTTCTGGTTTACATCACTATTACAATATGAGATTCCTGTGGATGTCTTCGTGTAGGTTATCTCCCCCAGGTTGTCAAGAGATTGCCCGAACATTGCCCCGGCTGGTGGTTGAAGTGATCAGTAATGAAGCTGACAAGCTGAATGGGGATGACACTGTTGACATATTATACATGTATCGATCTCTTGAAGGGCCAAGAGAAGATGCCCCGGGATTTGTGACCATCTTGCAGTAAAAGAAGCTGATTTGGCTGTTTGGTGGCTACTGAGCAAGTTGAGAGCATTTTTGGGGAAAAAATTGATGACAGCGGGTGGCTTTTATACAACCCGCAAGGATGTCCATGCAATCCTTGTCTGTCAGACAAAGATGATCGAACGACTCGTGTTCCTGGCTTGAGCAGTTGCAAAAGCATCCAAAGCAGAGGCAAGGTATTGGACCTTCCAATATTGTTCTATTGGTAGCGCTTCTAAATTTTAAGTTTCTTTTGCTTTCCTATTCATTTTATCATAAGCCAAGGCTGCCAGAAGAGAAGAAAGGGGGAGTGGTTGTGAAGCTGCGCTGAGAGAGACTATAATATGAGTGTAACCTGGATCATATCATTTATCCTTTGGTTAAGAGATGGAGATGGGTCTTGAAGAATTGGAGGTTCAGAAAGGTGAAATTTCGATTTTCTCTTCCATGCCACCACCAGTAGAGAAGCAGGAGCTAGTGTTCACTATTGGAAAAACTTAAATCTGTTTATTTTGATTCAAATGGTAGTTAGTTTAAGCTGTAGCTGCTGAGAACTAAATGCCCAGGTTATTGCATCTCTCTTTCTCTTTCTCTTTCTCTTTCGAAGTGTTTGTTTTTTTTTTCAGTTGTGTTGTAGCACCTGACTGTTGAATTTATTATTGTTATTGTTAGCAAATGTGAGATGGGTAATAAATGCCAAATATGCATGGACCATATGCCATATATATACTTGGTGGGATCTATCTTTGCCTCTGTTTTTTTTTTTTTTTTGCTGGATGTTGAATGATCAATTGACAGTGAAGTCCATTAATGATGTGCCAAAAGTGCTGTATAAGTACAGCACAAGAATTCCCTCCATTTCAAATGAAATGTACATACACCATCATCATAATCCCATTTCTCTTTGGTCGTTGGATGTTGGATGTTGTTGATGTTCTCTCAGATCCTTGGAGGAGGAGGAGGAGGAGCCTTCCTTTTAAAAATCAAATTGGAAACACCAGGGGTGTTAATACTTTGTTGCTCTGTTTAGCTAGCTACTGAATTGCATTTGCATATTTGTTGAGTTGCTTCTGACTTTCATTCTCAAGTATGTGGTGCTATTGGTGGGGTGTGGGGCCTATGATGATTTGTCACAACCCCTGCGTTTGCGTTATAAAGCAGCCAAGGTCCACCAATGGACTATCTCTTTCTCCCTCTCGCTCATAATGAGGATAGATATCCATCTGCCTTCTTTGTTGGTATTCTCTCTGGCAGGACGGTAAAAGCAAGCCTATCATCAAAGTGGGATCTGACTGTGCAATTGAATAAGTGATGGGAAGCAAAGCTTCGGCTTTCTTTCTTGTCGATCCATTTGCAGCCGGCCAGCTCTCTAAACAAGTGGACCTACGCCCAAATGTTTTCCTTCTTCCCCACCAGCCGAATGGAAAATCAGGAATTTTCCTTTTCTCTCCATGTTTGTGTTATGCGTATGATGACTTGATGAGGCTGGAGGGCCAGTTTAAAGGATAAGGGAGGAGGGGATGTGGGTGGGTTCTGCAGAAACCGAAAAAAACAACATGCATTTGGGTTTCAGTACTTGTTCTCTTAGCTTATCCATATTGCTTACGGTGGGAATAGTGAACAGTGAATAGTCCCCTGGACGACCATTGCCAACGAATCATTCATAGCCTTTGCTTTTTAATTATATCTTCCCAGTTCACCTTTTATTTTTCTTTTTCAGCAACCGTCCCTGTCCCCATGTCAAAAAGTGAAACCCCCCCGCCCCACCCCCCCAAAAAAAAGAAAAAAAAAAAGAAAAAAGATAATGACCTTATAACTTACACAAGGACGGCGACGATTTAGTGATTTACATCCCCTCTCCATCACCGCCGTCTGATATTTATCAATCCCATCATTTCGCAGATAAATATTCACCAAATTATGTGGTCCTGAATGAGTAAACACATCAACCCCATTTCCATTTGGTTAGCACATGCATTATACTGTTTACTAAGCACATAATAATAATAATAATAATAATAATAATATGGTGCAATGACAAAAGTTGGGCTCGCTTTGGGGGTTGATTGGTTGAGACCCATCTCAACCTCTGTCCCACCACCTGATCATTCAGTGTGTGGGCCACGTGTACGGCATGGGAGCTGGAATACATTAATGCCCCTTGGCTCTTGCACACATTAAAAAATAAATAAATAAAATCATATATATATATATTATTAATACTATTGTATCCTTATTATTGTTTATATATTACGTACAAGGGAACAGACAAGAAAAACCAACTAATTTGCAGGTAGGTGGTGCTAGTCCAGTGGGTGCAGTGGTGGGAGATAATTAAAGTCGGTGAAGAAGCCAAAAGGGATTTGTCTGTTAAGCACATTCATGGCTGAAATAAGCACGAGGTCAACCACTAAAGTATGCTTTTCTTTAAAATATAGATTTCTCTCTTGATCTCCATTTTTATGTGAAGCTTCAGTTAGGATACTTTCCTATTTATTTGAATTTGATAATATTTTATTAGTTATATTTGAGGAATATTTTAGTTCCTTAAAAGGATAAAAAGACAAAAATACATTTCCAACATAATTGATTGTATATTATCTCATTCAAATAAACTGAAGATGATCCTGTTCTGTAAAACTTGGGGTCTCATATTTCTTAGCTTCATTGAATTTAGCATGAAATTTCACTTGGAGTTGGAACCATCCACCCCCCCATTAATTTATATTTGCTCTGGGAGCTCTGCAGATCTCCATCCGGTCGGATCACACGGAGGTGATTTGTTTAATCTAATATTTATTTTATTTTATTAATATTAGAGCTTGGTAGGCCTGATAGAGACAGTGTTGCCAAACGTGACATGCTTAAGAGCTTCTAATTAACCTCAAAAGTGAATAAAAGATAAAACTGATAAAGATAAACCTTTGGAAATTGTGGGCATAAACATATCCCTAAAAACAAAAACTTTGGCTTTGACGAAAACCTAACATTTGACTTCATTTGAATGGACAGACCATATATAATATAAAAATTTATCAATCAAAGCTATAGTAACACCAGACGCTCTATTTTATCGACACTAATCCGATGGTTTTTTTTTTTCCTTTCTTTTGGCGATTCTACTTATAGATTAGCATTTATGGTTCATACATAATATCAATACATTTTAATTCAGTGTATAGGTCATCTCCTTTGTGACTCAACTACAAAGTCGCAGCTCTTTTGCCCTCATACTTGACGTGGTTGTTGGTTTTGATATCAAATAATACCAATTTCTTCAAAAACAAAAAAAAACCAATTTCGTGTAAAATACATTCTTAAAAATCAGCTTATAATAATAAAGTGCTTAATAACTTATATAAGCATAATTAATGTTATACTTAAGTCATGTAAAACACTTAAAATAATATATATCTTTAATATATTTAAATCACATGAGACACTTAACACCATTTATATATTTAACGGTGTCAAATGTAAAAGAAAAAGCGGCTATTACTTTTTAATGAGTTAATAATTTAAGGAAATGGGAAGAGTAGCGTACTAGATCTATCATGCATCGGTAGTTTTTCTTTTTCCTTTTTTTCAATGAATGAACCTAAAAGTAGCATCATTAAGGTGTCATTCAAGCGACTAATCACCCAATTTAAGAGCTGTGTCGTTTATGTATGTTTGGTTTATATATATGAACGTATCCTTAGATATAGTGCTTTAAGCATGTTTGGGATTGTATTTGAAAAATATAATTTTTAAGACAAAAAATGTTTTATCAAAAGTTTTTGCCAAATGTGTGTTTTAGCTATTTTTTTGACTTTTTGAACCTTTAAAAACATTTTTAATTTTTTTATCAAACATATACTTTTTTTTCTTCTTTAAACGAATTTTTTTAGTGTTAAAAACACTTTTAAATCTTTCAAACGCATACCTAAATCACATCAAGTGTTGCTCCAATCGTTGATGCCATGAACAACAGTATTCCATGTCGGACGACCACTAAGTATCGAACGAGTACACAACAACTGCACTCTCGATTGAAATTTCTTCCCAAGTTGTAACAAAGATCTCCATACGAGAGGCAGCTAGCGATTGGTGTGTCTCAAAAATGGGTCAAACTCAATTTCTCTCATCTCATCAAAACATGCCCGTAGCTTCCATCTTTTACAGTATCCTATAGGCTATACACGTGTCAAAAATGTGTTGTTTGGAACGGGGCAATAAAAATCCCTGAAAATCGTAAATTTTAAAATTATGTGAATTCATGCCATTTTTTTTGCATTAAACTCTATTAAAGAATGCTGCTTGTTCAAAATGTGGCATGTTACCCAGACAGCAAAAAATAATTTTGCTTCCAAATTTTTTTCTTCACTTTCAAAGACAAGACACGCTTTTTTCTCAATAAATCAAAAGGCGCAAGAGTCCGATGAAAGTATACTCATTTCTCATTGGTAACATATTACATTTTTAATATGTAAGATTTTTCACGTCGTTCGACCTAAATTCACATAATTTGAGAATCTATAATATTTCAAAAATTGTAAGGGATCCTTATCCTGCTAGTTATAATATATGTGCATTGTGCAATTCACTTAATATTCTTGATCGTTCTTTTTGAATGAATGATCAAAATTTTGCCTCACATCTCTACCTACCACTGCCTCTTTCTGTTCTGCTCTTCTGTGAAAGAAATGTGCACGTGAGAAAAGATTTGACGATCACGATTAGAGCTTGAGAAAGTGCATATGAACAGGGAAAGCACTCCAGGATGACAGAGATGATTTGGTAAAATTGACCCTTTGGCCAAACCAGTTAAATGATTTATCTAAGCAAGGATAAGATGGATAAGGCTTTAGAGATATTTGGTCTTGAAAAATCATCAACTCATCTTCAAAGAGCAAATGAGAAATAGGAGGGCGGCTATGTGTAAAGATTTTGATGCCATGAATTGACCCATTTAATTATTTTCTTCTTTCAGAATAAGTTTGAAAAGAATTTCAGATCCCATAATAAAAAAATAATAATAAAATAAAAAATAAAAAATAAAATAGAGAATCTACTTTTCTAGGCCACACAGAGGAAATAATTTGCCTTATAAAAAGGCATCAAAAAGAATGGAGAAGAGAAGAGGCTGTGGAAAGGCATACCCCTTACTTAGGCATGCGCTTCATGTGCCAAAAAGGCTGACATGGTAGAAGTGCACCATGCATCCATGCACCCAATAGGCTGACGTGTTAGCATGCCTCACATCCACTTCATCGGGGTCCAAATAAAAGTAGACCCGTCCAGTTTCCTACCGACCACAACCCAACAAGCTAAGTTTCGAATCAAATTCGACCCGATTCGTACCCAGTATGGATTCGATGGTCTTGCCTTCCTTCTCTAATGAAAGAGGTCTCTTGCTTTTCTTTCAACTTATTTTAGTTGGTTTCTGTCAAGTTCGGTATCCAGCCTGACGCCCGTTCGTTTCGGTCCACACTTTTGACCCGTCCGACCTTAGTATTCGAGATGGGCTAATCCAGCCCGTTCACCTAACTTGACTGTACCAAATCGGCTACATGCTCAAACCCGATTCAAACTAATTAGAAGTAGAAAAATGAATAAAACCACGTGCTTCTCACGCTCATAAAGTCATTCATATCGCACAATCTTATTTAGGGCCTGTTTGGGTGTGTGTGGGGTTTAAAAGTGCGTTTAACATTTAAAAAGTTCGTTTAAAAAAAAAGTATCTATTTGATAAAAAAAAAATTGAAAGCGCGAAGATTAAAAATGATCAAAACATACTCTGGCAAAAACTTAAAAATGAAACGTTTGCCAAAAAACACTTTTTGACTTAAAAACTTTATTTCTCAAACATGCTCTTAGCATATAATTAATGTTGGACTTGACACATACACGTCTTCATAATCTACCCATTTCATAATTTGAATTACTACGACTCTTTTGTCTAAGCCCGTTCCTAATTACATGCACAATTCATACAACCTGTATGCTTTTTTATATCGTCCACTCACGTTGAGTTTGAAGGGAATGTTAGATGTAATACCCCGGTCTTATATTAAGAAGATGAGAAGAAGTCTACATAGGGTGTGTGGTTTACAAAGATGGTCATGAGTGGTAAGTCTAATATTACCTAGTCACTAGGTGAAATTGAGCTTTATAATGAATTCTAGAGAAGCTTTAAATTAACTAATCTTTTTGAGATGATAGTGTAAATGTGACTAGTACTTTTCTCTGAATTGTTACATTAGATTACTAAACATTAATTACGCTACCATTCTACAATTGAATTGTGTGTATTTTATTGTTACTTTTGGAATACAATATATTTCTTGCATAAATCCCCTCATGTAATACAAGATAGTGATCAAGCCAACAATAAAAAAGATGTAATCTATTGGACTTTATAGCTAGCTAGGTCATAGGCGTAGGTTTAATAGACCGAATCATGTTATTCCTTGGGTTCTTTTTTACCCCCAATATTTTATACTTTATTCTATTTTCTTTTTATATTTAATTACATTTCTTCCTTATTTATTTTCATATTTGTTTCTGTCCATTGAATTTAACTTTGACTTATGGCATACAATTTCTTTTCCCCGTCCTTTTAATCAATGTATGTAGTACATTAGACTATAGCCTTTCAATTTAATTCATACATTTGTAAAACATTTAGAGGGTGGGAATCTACTGATTTAGAGTGATGTTGCACTATTTTATAAATATCTCGTTATGATGATGTGGTGGCGGCGTCTAGTTACTATTAGATTAGTCATTGTTAAAAAAAAAAGGGAAAATATATAATAACTCCTTGGGTCTGCCTTCCAAAATTTTTAAATGCTTAGGTTTTTTTTTTCGAAAATTTATTCCCTGGATGTAAGGAAACTACAATAAAATCTCTGCCGTTACACTTTTTATAACAGCCGTTAATAGATCCAAAACGCACCGTTTTGGGAGATTAAAATATTAATTTTTAAAAAAAAATTTTAAATTTTTAAATCTAAAAATTAAAAAAAAAAAAAAAGTGAAAGAAGAAGGGTGGCCGATCCACCCATAGGGGGTGGCTGGCCACCCCTTAGGCCACTGGGGTGGCTGGGCCACCACCAGACC